>QYTT01093596.1:62339-91536 GCA_006980735.1 Dasypogon diadema | reverse complement strand
CTTAAAGCTCTTAATTAGCTCAAAATTACTGTATACTTGCTTCTCGTCTAATTCACTTTATAGTGTAGTGGGGGTGCTAACTTGACGTCAAGATAGCACCCCCACTTTTGAAACTCAATTAAGAATTGTTCTACTGAAGCTCAAAATTTTTTGTTTCCGCTCAAAAATAGCTCATAATTAGCTCATAACTATAGGCGAAAAAGTCTTTTTTTTCGACAAAGTGGGGGTGCCAGCTTTACGGACGTCCACCTGGCAATTCAGTAGATATTGGGGCATGTTTTCTTGAATGTTTAGAGCACATAAGCAGCGGTCAAAGAGGAGAACTGTTTGTAGGGTATAAGAAATCATCGAAATCGAAAGATCTAAAAAAATACTTCAGAGAATTTTTATATGGTATGAAGTCAGATGATAACCCTATAAAGAAATGTTAAGATGAAAAAATTGCCAAATCGAAAGATGAACCTATGATATACAGGTTCTGAATATCTTAAGCAAAAAAGAAATTTTGTGGAGGAGAAATTTGGAATTTTATTTGATCTGCGGTACATGTTGCATGAGCTTTCATTGAAGCGTTACAAAAGCTGTGAATTTCTGCAGTTGTACATACTTCCGTTATGAATGAAACCAGTTCAAGTACAATTTTTACAAGGATTTATTGAAAGTTATCATTATTACAATTCATGACACGTTCCTAAATACGTACGAGGAAGGAAAGCAAGTAAAGTTGTGAGACTAAAAGAGGAATTCAGGTGTGACAACTGTTAAAAGCAGAATTTTGTTTTCGACTTCCATCTATGATTTTGAAATATTTTCTTATACTATATGACCATTAAATATGTTAAATTTGGCATATTTTATGCTAAAATGGCAACACTGTTTCTGATGGCTCCTAGAACTGGTCCCTGAAGCTTGCTGATGATTATTTGTTCGAAAACGTACTGTTTCATCCTGGGGTATCCGTTGAAATCCGGCAGAATTGAGTTTAGTTCCCTAAGGAATGATGAGGCTATCGTATTCGCTAATCCTGTGGGCATCCTTCACGAAATAGTTGGCTATCAGTGGGGAGTAAACTGACTATGTTGAAGCTGATGGAGTATTTGTTGGTGTAGCTGATACTGTTGCATTTGTTTGGGCTTCCTATGTTTGAATTTTTCCATTTGTTGACACACAATACACTCTGAACCTTTCAGCGTGGCGAAATATTTTCACTTTTGGCAATAATTCTCACGACTTTTACGTTTTCGTTTTCTTTTAAATAAGATTAGGTAGCAGGAAATTTGGGAGAAGAGAAAGTAGGGAATTATAACCTGACAAATGTCGCTACCTAATCCAATATTTCAGCATTATAAGATTAAAAGGCTTCATATTTATAAGGCGTTGAATAATAGAGTAATTTTGCTGCACTAATTAAATTCAAAAGTTGTATAAAGATTCAGTCCTGCCATGTAGTTTTAAAATATAATAAAGAAAAACGATGTTATTTCATATTTTGATTTGAAGTCTTTCTTTAGCTGTATACCATAGTAATTTTATCCCCAATTTAACAGAGAAGTCCTCGTGACAAATTAACGGACACAGGGTGATATATTTCTAATATCAGGCACCTTCCATAAATAGCCTGAAGCACGTGCGGACAGTTTGCTACTCACAGAGAATTATAAAGTGCACAATAATTCCTTGGTTTTACTATCCCTGAGGGACAATTACTCTTTTTCATTATCGGCAACAATATTGCAGACCTCTCATCGTGGAAATTGAAAAACTCGAGCGGAAGTATAAAACTCATTTCCTGGAAGTCACCAACTTGCTTGGATTTTTAAAAATTTTTCATCGTTTATTTTTAGTAAAAGACAAAGGAGTTCTCAACGAGGTGGAGAATTGTTAACTTGTATACAACTTTAAGAGAAAAAGATTTAAACACTTGAAAAAGTCCACTTTTACTCTGTTACAATTGAGAATGAAATCCTTTGACTGAAAATTCCTTTACCTTTTATTTTCTTTTCTGGTATTCGTGAAAAAGCGACAACTCTCTTGAGGTTAACTACTGTAAGTAGACCTTATATTACTGCGGAAACCAGAACAAAGTAAACCACAGAAAAAATTGTGGTTAAATCGGGAATACCAATTTCCCTGTAAAAGAACTTTGACACAAAGTCGTAATGACCTCCAGAACATGTAAGTCCCTTTTAATAGTGTTCACATTTTCATTATAACGCTGTCGACGAACTGGTTAATGGAGTTTAACACCATCACAAGGACCTTGGATCATTTAATTCTCCATGGCATTAAGCTTGAATGTTATATAGTGAATGGAGCACAAAGGCAAGGAAATAGGATTTATTCAGTTTTAATTCAGAAGAACTGCGTGCTTGGAAGTAATGAAGTTAAGTTGAACAAATTTCTCTTATTAAGTTGTGGGTATTGAGTGATCCTTGTGGAATTTCTTAGGCACAAATGTTCTTGCTATTATATATCTATAGGAATGTATGCAACTTTTGCAAAATTTGGATAAAGCATTATTTACGCTTGCCTCGTTTTTAGAGGTATTTCTTTGATTTCCTCTGGGTGATGTATTTTATGTTTAGCAATACAAGAAGAGGTAAGTTTTAATTTCACAGTAGATTATAATAAATTATTGACTTGATTATATTGATAATATTTCATTTATATAAAAGTGCGCAGGGATGGGTCAAACGTCCCTGTCACGAAAAGACAAGCAATGGTGTATAAAACTAGAATTTACATTTATTTTGTATTAGCCTAAATTCTCGAAATTCGGTTGGAATTAAAAAGCAATTATTATAAACAAAAAAATCCATTACATTTTTTAATTAATCTTCGTCGCTATCTTAATTTATTACTGGTTCGATCTGTTCTACTTTAAATATTTTTGTTACAATTTACAATGGACTCACGCTTGTGGACGAGAGGGCTGAGGGAGATGTCTGTAGACTTTCTTCCCTGTGGATACGCGTTCGACTCCTGCAAAGGGTGCAATGATTATCTAGGTATCTGTAGTTGAGGCAGTTCTACTAGCCAGAATTGTACCTGCGAAGATGTTGGACAATCGAAAATCTATGTAAAAAAGTCTATCTTGCTTCCAACATTTGTCAGGTTAAAATTTCCCTATCTCCTCTTCCCTAAAATTTCCCTTCACCTAAGCTGTACTCTATGCATGACATGGTTGTCCTCTGAGTCCAGGCAATAGAGATAAAAAATATGTAAGAGTAGTAACGTCGAAGCAATACCAAACTACTCGCAGTCTATTGGCTCAATGAAAAATAAACGTTTAACACGGTTAATCCGGTATTCTATTAGGAGCGAACTTTCTCATGTTGCATTTAGTTTAACATGTAACTCTTTCTTACAGTCCTAGTGTGAGCCGTGTGAGCGGTGTACATATTCAATATAATAATAATAATCGGTTTTTTTTTTCTAGCACAGAAGGCGCACTTCTCAGCGAGGTGCCAAGAAACGTTTACCCATCTCCGCATTAAGCGTTCAGACATTTTAGAGAAATGTGTTTAGATTGGGCTTCCCAGATGTAGCCTCTATGATTTTAGATCGAATACCACGAAAGAGTACCTGATATGACCTATCACACAGATACGACTGAACCCATCTCTAAAATAGAATTGGAAAACCCAGTTTCTGTAATTTAAACAAAATCATATAATGCGACAATCTGTCGAAGGCTTTTCTGAAGGCAAAAACAAAAATCTTTTTGAAAGTATAATTGGATTTTATTTACTATGTATTCAAATTTTTGCAACGCAAACAGTGTAAAATAATTAAAATTCGCGGTATTATTTCACAATGTTAATGACCTGGAATTATTTTTTAACATTGCTCTCAATACTGCTTTAATTGATTAGGTACTTTTTTATTCAATACGTAGATATTTCATAGCACTCTTCATTGATTTATTCAGATTTCTTCCAGCCACTATATATAAGAAATACCATCTGGCAATAGTAAATTTTATTGATATTATTCATTGCTTTCACGTTTCCTTGGATTCGGTATCATATGTAACTCATATATGCGTGGCATTAGTCACTTATGATTACGTTGATATTTATCTGATATTACATAATCATTATAACTTTAGTATTTGTATAGCTGTCAGACCTTTCTATATATTTCTCCCCTCAACACAATAGAGGAAACGTTGTCGCCAACAAATTTATAGGTATGCAAATCGTTTTTGTAATATAGGCTTATCGGAACATGCAAATAACACGGGTGCTGGACCAGCAACAAATAAGTTTCGATGAAGACAATTGAGCTGACCATATCTATCTGTATCCATTCTAAATTTTGGATGTTAGATCGGGTCAGGAGAACATCTCAAACCGCATCATTCGTAAGTGTACCTATGAACTAGATATCTTCCTTGCTACACTGCACAATCATTGCTGTAATAATTATTACTTCCTTGAAGTTTTGAAGGAGGCACACTGCGGACCATGTACAAAATTCAAGGAAGAAGAAATGCACGCTCTTGCCTAGACCTTGAATTAGAATTTGGTTTCCACTCCATTTGACACAAAGGGTTTATCTTAAAAATGATAAGCAATAACATTCCTCTGTGGTTCATCAAACTCTTAAAAAACTTTCTTGCTGATCGACATGCAAGCATCTTAATTAAATTAAAAAGGTCTTTTCCGTTTCAAATAAACTCAGGTGTGTTCAAGCTTCTACATTCTAGGGACAAACGTCTGTTTTTAGATGATTTCCCAGTAAACGCGACTAACTACCCCCATGCGATGTCATCTTATATGCGGATGACACCATCCCAGGTGAACGTTTCACTCGCATGGTTGCTAGCACTAAAGACCAAATAGCAAATAACAAATATTTTTACACTACAGCGAATATATAGTCGACAAAACACAGGAGCTTTTTCAGGTATACATGCCATTGGTTGGACGAGAAATTCCAAAGGAAGTCGGTTGTTTTGGCATGCAAAACATTTCTCAGTGAACATTCACATGAGCGCATTCTAGACATGATGATGAATAACATTAACTGCGAATTCAATTTGAATCATTCCAAAATCATTGCTCAAATTTCGTGAATTGAAAATATTCATGTTTGTGATGAAAGCTTTGATGAGTATTTTGATGATATCCCGGAATATGTCGAACTTTTCCGAAGTAATAATGTATATTGCCAAGGCATGTGGGTAAACTGAAACAAAGGACAATGATGATTTTATCAGGTATTTAGCCAAAATCATCAAAAATAATAGCGTAAACGTTGAATATATCTTTAATTACTCCCCTTGTTTTTGGCTTCGGAAGCAAGTGATACTATAATAGCGTCAGTGTCCAATGAGGCGGTTCAACACGCGGGTTAAAGCATCATCTATTAGCCGTTCTATGGATGATATACACAAAATGGTCATAGCTGAGATAATTCGTCATATCAAGGCTAATGGGAAATTAATGTAAGTGTTACTACTTGTTCTAACACCTCAGGCGTTTTTTTCGACTTTGGGAGTATTGGTAACTTCATGATTTGATTTTGATAATAAATATTTAGGGTTTTTGTATTTTTGTAAATATATAGACCGATTTGACATCTTCTGCTTCAGCGGAGCAGTTATTTTTAGTCGCTAATGGTTAGTAATCGAAGAAGACAGTCAATTTCAACTACTTCTCTTGAAAAATTAGTTTTAATTTAGCTTTTTAGTTTTGCAACTGAAATAAAAACTTCGTCATTTACATTTCCACTTTTCCACATAGGAGAACTTCTGATCTTAATTTGACTAGTAGTTCTTTAATTTGAAAGTCTAATGGGTCTACCGCAGAAAAAACTGAAGCAAGATGTACCAACACGATAGAATTCTACTTTGGATATGCTGTTGCGGTTTAAATAAATCCGGGAACCACTTCTTTCAGTCATTGGGCATCTAAGTGTAAATTTGGAACTTCCTACTACAGAAGATTGGAAAGTAATTGAAAATAGCATCGATATTCTGAAGATATTTAAGGAAGTAACGGAAGAGATAAGTGGTGAGCAAACGGTGTCTATTTCAAAAATAATTATTTTCATAGATGCCATGAAAACTTTTATAAACAAGCATTTAGAGACTCATCGCACCGATCCCAACATTCCAGAAGAAGTTAAAATCATGACAAAGGTAATGAAACAAGAAATGGACTCCCAATTTAAGGTTTATGAGGAAAATACTGTATGTCTGGAAGCATCTTTGCTCGACCCACGTTTTAAACGACATGTAATATGTGTAATATGTAATACTACTATTATTTTTAAGGGGGCCGGTTTCAGGAAAAAAAAATAATTTTGTCTTCTACCGTAATTTATAGCCTAATTAGCCATCAGCATCAATATTTGAAAATCTCTTATACTTACCTGAAAAGACTGAGATTCTTTATTATTGTTATTTTTATTTTATACGAAACGCAGTTAAGTTTCGACGCCCTTATTGTTTTAACCTGAATTGTTGTGCCTTTTCTTAGACTTTTAGATACAGTTCTCTTTTATTTTGAACTGAATTATTTTGTTTTGAATGTATTTTTGGTTTCAAGCAAATTTACTATGAATGTTGTTTTTGTTATGTTGTTCTCGTTAGTACTTCTATTTACTCATGTTTTTTTGTTTAGAGATGAATTGTGATTTTTGTTAATAATAAATAATATATAAATTTATAGCCACTCTTCTTTTAAAATGTTATTTCTGGCCCAATATAATATTCTAATACTGCTCCTGTAAATCCTCTATATGATTATCCGATGTTAAATATTAAGGTTGTATTGTTTGTTTTGTGTTAGCTCAGTGTGTCGACTCATTCAAATGAGTGAGCGAGAGTGTGTTGGCTCAGCAAAATATCCCACATTCAATAATAACTTTAAGCAAATTATTAGAAATGGTAGAAATTGGATTCGCTGGTCAAGTATGGACGTTAAGGGGTGGCACAATCTTCAGATTTTCAAAAAATCAATTTTTTTTGCAAAATTTCTTATTTATACTTTTAAGAATATTTTATTATTATTATTATCGGAGTTACAGAAAATTGAAGTGAGCACGGCAGAGGGTACGCCCGCATATCAGGTGGCGATTGGGCAGGTGCGAACGGACAAAGCCTTTACAAAGTGGCCAGGAAGCTAAAAAGAGCAACTCAAAGCGCAGCCGGAAGAACCGAGGAAGCTAGATAAGTTAAATTAATGTAAACGCTTTTAAATAGCTGGGTCCTATCAACGAACTTGAAACAAGAGGTGGGCCCAAGCACTAAAGTTACATTCGGTAAAGATCATCTCCACGCTGCCTATGCTCCAGCCGGGTAAGCAATGACCCCTTTTTAGGGCAATAAAGCACCATTTCCGCATCAGTAAGATCCTTTCGAGTCCAACACAAGTAGATCTTAATTTATTTTTTGGTAATATTTTAAATAAACCGCGAGAATCCGGCTCAATTGTTCAGTGTGAAGCTATAACAAAAAGGCTAAGCCTACAATGCGAGCAAAAGCTCGCAACAAACCGAAAATTTAAAAAAAATATAGAGAAATTTAAAGAAGAGCTCGTCCGATTTGCAGCACCCTCACGTTCGATTGATCTAAACTTAAGCCAAAATAGGATTAAGAAATAGTATTACTGAAATTATAAATAGTGAACCCGATCGACTCACCGACCGGGATTCCAAGGAACTTTTGCTTGATTGGCTGAAAGTATCCTTCGTAAACACCAGCCTCGAAGAAAACCTGTGCAGCTTACCCGAATTTAAACCAGTTTTAGAAATACCTAATGTCACCATGGTAGACTGTACAAAAGTCGCCAAGTTTATTGCTCAACTTGTGCCACTATTTTCGGGTTCAGACACTCCACAATTGGGCAAAGAACTCCAAACATTCCTTGGATGCTGTAAGCAAACAATGCAATGCCTTGATGAGTGCGAACGGGCTGCTTTCTTACACTGCCTACAAGACTTAGGGATGTAGCATACTAATTATTTGCTTCCGATGTTCCAACATCCTTTATGGTATTCGAAGAACGACTCAATAGAATATACCTGCCTAGAGAAATATATCAGGAATTAGTAAACCAATTAATTATGGCTTGCCAAAATCCCTGTGAGGCTCTCTCTACTTTTGCTACGAGAGTGAGGCAATAGTTGGCGCAGTGCAGGGAAGCAGCTAAAACTAAATATGGTACAGCGGCAGTTGGCAGTCCCAGCTGTAAATTCACAGTTGGAGGATTTCGTCAGAAACACCTTTAGAAACGGGATTTCCAAGCCCCATCTGTGCCAATACCTCCTAAACATCACAACAAATACAAATACGGTGGACGAAATTATTCCCAAGGCTCTTAACATGGGAAAGTTACAACAAGAAGCCCACTTCACTCCGGCAGTATCAAATCCAAACACCCCTTTAATGCCCACAATCGATCTGAATTTACTCCAACTCGACCGTATCAATTCTAGCCTGCGATCAGGGCAGCAGCCCCATTAGTTTTAGTCGCAAGGCTCCATTCTGAGTACAGTCCCAACATCATCCAGGGTAAAACAAAGGCATTCTGATCGTTGCCCCGGTGTTGAAGAAATGGAAGCCAACATCACATATATTTTTTGCAAGGAAAGTGGTCACACATACGCCAATTGTTTAAAATGCAAAAACACCCCTTTTGTGTGAACTGCAGGAACTACCTGCCAAATAAACCAAACAAAGGGTTGCCCCAACCACCCGAACCCTGTATCTCTACTGTTGCACTACCACTAGACATTGGCGTTCACAGCCAAAACTCACTTGGTAGTAGATACTGACGCTGAGGTCAGCATTATAAAAAGGAAAGCACTTCGATCCCCGAAGGTAATCGATCTCAAAGGGAGACAACATTTACAAACACACGATTTCCTCTACAACTTGTTAAGGATGTAAAACTTTGGATATTAAAAACAACACAACCAACATACTTTTTGTGGAGTTGAGTTCACCACATCGATGGAACATACCGAACTGAATAATTTCCTGGAAAGTGTCATGTCAATTCATGGATCGAACGCTTTCAAAACAACTACAAAATGAGTAGTGTTTTTTAAGTCTAAAGCAAACATCTTATGGATTTCCCTTTTTTTAATAACGGAAATAGCCCATGTGATTAAATTTATAGATTTCCTATTGCTAAATAAATGGGCGACAGATTTCCCTTGTGTCAATGTGTGTCAATAAATAATTTAAAAATTCGACATCACATTTCATCAGACATATTGCAGGGAGCTGATTGAATCTGAATCCTACCATTTCCACGTTTGTGTTCGTAAAATGTTTTCAACGTGAAAGACATTACACACACGTTTCATTTCCTATTTGAGGAATTCATTTTGTGGACCACATCAATGTTTGTGTATTTAGGGATTAACGAAAAATTAACTGGATGCCCTTGGTTTTTATGAAGTTTGTGGGATTCTTGCGAATTAAAGTTACTCAAAAGATCTTTGCAGTATCTAAAGAAGGTAAACACGGTGTAAGACACTAAAAGCTGTTGTCGTAAGGATGTAAATACCAAAAAACGACAAAACGCTACCGTTTGGTCCTTTCGGCATAATCATGCAATTCCTACTTCTACTTTAATTACAGTAATCTAAAAATTCGTACAATTTATTCTTGAAATTCAAATTAGAAAAATTGCAGAAATTTCGCCCACAGTGCTTAAATTTCCTTTAATATACCAGTTTTTCTGGTATTTCGGAGGCAAGGTAAGAGCTTTTAAAGAAAATACCTTGCCTTCATGTTCCCCATTCAAATCTCTCCAGTTTCTAATTTAAAAGTATTTCAAAGAATTACGATTCCCGCAGTGCCTAAGGTAGAAAAATGTAGGAACACTTAGTGGGCGAATGAGTTTCCTTGAAATTTGATGAACTGATTTGAAGGAATAGAGAAATATAAAGAGTGAAATTTAATGCGATTACATCTTACCCTGAAACTAATTCAACCTTTGGGATAACTTACAGGGTCATTAGGATTTTTTATACTCATGAAATATAGAAAAGGTTAAAAGGGCACAGATCCAACTCTCGTTTTAAGCTCCTTAAGGTTCCTTCAATGGAAATATTTACAATTTTCGTAAACCTGTGCGTTGTAATTTTGGTCAAAGTTTTTGTCACCCAAAACCATTTTTAAATTCATTCAAGAAACGTTAGAAAATCACAATGGTAAATTACTACCAACTGGAATTTTGTCTGAATTTCTGGGCTTTTTATATATATAAAAAAAAGTTTAATTAGATTTGTGTGGTTGATTGCACGACTACAAATAGAAAAGCAACCTGCGGGACCTGACCAGTAATGACAGACACTCCAAAAAAAGATCTTAAGGTCATTGCCGATAAGGCGATTACTTCCAAAATCGATTGACGCATTTCTTGTCCATTACAGGGTGTTTCAGCTTCAGATGCTAATCCTTTAAGGGTTGATTCCTTGGGTGATTCTAAAAAGACATATTGTATGGGGTCTATCTACCATACTCACTGAGATAAAGGGTATTAAAGATATTTACTACCACTTTAATTTGAAACAATAAAAATAATTTCGAAATACAACAATGTTTGTCTTTTTAATCATTGAATGGTGCAAGTTTTAAAACAATTACTTTAAAAAGTAAAATCGTTAGTTCTTTAAGCCCATGTATCTGGGAAAGGGTAACAGCTAGGTACCAACTTTGTATGGAGAATTTGTAGGTAACATAGTAAGGAATTTATTTATGTATTTATTTCTTTGAAATGTATGACGTTTAATGCGGAGATAAATAGTTCTTGGCTCCACGCTGAGAAGTGCTCCCTCTGGGCTAGAAGGGAAACTCATTATTATTATAATCTCTACGAACCCGGCAATTTGTTATCAGGCTGGGGAATCAGCAGTCATTACAAAACAATAGTAATATTTCGTTTATAAAAATCGTGTCGGATAGTGTAATTATTGATTTCCTATTAATGTTCGAAAGAGAAAAGCAGAGGTTTTGGACAAATGCTTTGCTCCTCTGTTTTATAGCGGTCTAGGTGTTATGTTGGCAATTCCTCTAAACTAAAAGTTCAATGCCATATATTTGAATAAATCCACATATTCACACTTGTAATTTTAAACAACTTAATAAAAGGCAATATTTTTGAGAGTATTAGTAAGTGTCCGCGAAATGACGGACAAAGCCATAGGTATGCTGACGAGATTACCTTACCGTTAAATCGACACACTCCGAAATTTTAAAAAACAGGTGTTTTGCTAGCTATTTCTATCTCTAAATATTTTGTTCTTAATAGAAATTAGACAAGAAAAGAATTTTCTCAATTTTAATTTTTGAAATTTCAGTCTCATTTACATTTCACATTTTCGTTCTTAGTAACGTCGACTTTTATCTACTGCACAGCAAAAGCCAACAACTTTGATCTTTGAATTACGAAATCCATTATTCCTACTGATGAAATATCTTTCGCTTCACTCTCATTAGTACTGCTTTACTTATTTTTCGCTATAATTGTAAAATGCTCCTCAAGGCTTTGAAAATTAATTAAAGAACAAAATTTACATGAATAAGGCATTTTCTTAATATGAAGACTTAAAAGTTGTCTTCATAATGACCATGTAACTTTTGAACTTCATAAATTTAACATGATAACAGAAACTTCGAAACTTCCCGGAAGTTATGCAACATTTCCATTTGAATGCAGCTTTACCTAAAAGGGTCGAAATAACGTCATATTTCATAAAGGGGAAAGTTTGATAAGAATTGCAAGGGACATCTGCTTATATAGGTCTAAGTTGAATGTGCATATGTTTCTTGTCTAATCTTGACAAGGAAAATAATGTTGAAAATTTGAAAGCTCTGCATTTATATACTTGTTGCTAAGAGAAGAAGAGAATACTTAGATATTCAGGAAAACTAGCTTGACCCGATTTCCCAAAGGATTATTTGGACATCTTTGTAAATAGGTCATGCCATTCAAGTGAAAAGAAACGCTATTTAATACTAGGTGTTATTTCTATATAGAATATTTATTTTGCAAAACTAGGCTCTTTTTTAAAGACGTTAGATTTAACACTTTTAGTGTCGAGCGAAAACCTGAAGTTGTGTATAAAATACCAAACCAAACTTTTGCATTTTGTTAAGTTTTGAGAAAACGGTAATAAATAAATGATAAAAAAAGTTAGTTTAAAAAGATAATTAGGAAATTTAAAGAGGAACATGTAAAAACCTAAAGAAGCAAAAAAATAAGTGATTAGGTTATTTCAATATTTGTTCAAAATTATGTTAATAATGTTTATTAAAAATGAAAAAAGAGTTTTGCGAAAGTGTTAATTTTCTACGTAGTATTTATAAGTAAAACATATCATTATTCTGGCAAAGTTTGATATAAAATATATAATGTAAAACATAAACAACAGACATGAACACTGGCGTATACACTGACCGGCTTGACGTTGAGTTTTGGGACACCCTGTATATATTACATATAAATGTATATATTAAGTTTCAGGTATCTAAGGCTTTAGTTCTCAGGAAATCTAGAAGATATAATAACCTAAAGAAACTAAAACTTTGCCCATGGAATTCTAGAGAGAAGGAGTTATCCTAAGGGGATGTATATCGTTTCTTCTCGCGCTAGTTCAAAAATAACAGGAATTTCGAAATACAACAATATTTGTTTGACTTAGTCCTTAAGTGGCGCATGTGTTAACATAATCACTTTAAAAAATCAAGAGTTACTTTTTGAAGTCGATCTATATGAAAAAGGATAACAGCTAGGTATTAACTTTGTATAAAGGATTTGTAGGTAAGATAACAAGTAATTTACTTATGTAAAAAAGTAAAAAAAACAATAGGGGAAGTTTTTAGTAAAATTTGTTGGTCAAGGAGAAAATTTTCCATATTTGAATGGCAATGCTCGTTGAGTGCAAACATCTACATGAATAAAGTTGATATCTAAATAGAACGTAACAAATTATTCGTAAAATAAGAACCATTAGGTTTCCGTCTATTCAATGGTTCCGAAGTTATAATCCATACACCATATCTCAATGACTGTGACAGATGGACACCACCTCTCATACATTTTTTTTCTTAGAATATGCCAAGGAATCTTCTCTTAAGGGATTAGAGTCTTAAACTGGAACACCCTGTATAATATGATGCATTTTTTTTAAGTTCTACTGCCCCAATCTGAGTACTAGAAGACTCCAGAATGTCGGTCCCAGATTATAGGCTCGTATACAGCATTCGTTGTTTTTTAAAGGTCACAATACGATCTGAGTGAAAATAATAGATTTATCAGATTTTGACAATGTTGTTTACAATAGCCCTCCTAAGATACATAAAATTTTACGGGAGTAAAAGAGCAAAGTATGCTAAATATGCATTTAATATTAACATTTTATGATTTAGTTCTTTAATTCTTTAGTTTAGAAATACATACAGGAAGCACATAAATTGTGTTATTTTTTATGGGAAAATTCTACAGTTAACCCTATGTAATGCAATTATTTAGTGCAGAAGGTCCTATTTTTTTTATTAACTTTGTTAAATCGGCTGCGGTACATGTCATAGAGCCTCTGTCTACTAAAGGTTTACATTATCTACCAAAAATTTACATTATCTACGTAAACTATGCATTATCTACATTGTCTACGCATTTTTTACCTCGAAATGTAGATGTAAGTCTTCCCGAAAATCCCAATCACTGGCAAAGGGTTAATCATTTAAAGTTTAATTAATTATTTTCATACTAATATATAAAATATTGAAGTTTTGCACATTATTTAGATAACGTCAAGAAGAGTCGATACTCTACATAATATGTAAATTTGTGCAGGGCGTTCAATCAACCATTGATTAATGAGATCAGGGTGAAAAACGACCCCAATACCTACCAAAATAACCCGCATGCATGTTTTCACAGTTTCAGAGTTTTTCAATTTTTTCAATAATTGCTGCTGAGCTTCCGATTTGTGAAATAATTTTGTTATTATAACGTAGGTAGCTCCGATAGAGTTCAAATATCTCGATAACTGACCCCTCATGTTTGATAGCTATTATTTTTATTGAACATCAAAAAATAATATTCAGGAAAGTTCTTAAATTCATATTCGTAAATTACTGAAGAAGTTGATTAACATCGAAACTATCAAAAATAGATGAATATATGTATATGCAAGTTATTTCTTTAGGTATTGGCGTCCTCTATCACTCGACACTCTTTGATTCATGACTGGATTGCGATGATCATTTCTTATTTGAATGCACAGAACCTGAATGTAAAGAAGAATTTTTAATATTAGTTCTGTTTTGTTTTGAACTAAAACAAGTTCCTCACATTATTTATTATTGGCTTCAAATTCATAAATCCTGACAAAGGATCCTAAAGGCCCTTTGAAAAAACTCTGTTAATATTAATATCTTTTTCTTAAACTTCTTTCCTTAAAGTACAAGCAATTCGCTTAAAAACATCTTTGGATTTTTGCAAAAATCATAATTCAGAAAAACGTGGAGTATCCTTTAAGAAAATCAATTTTTTTACTTTTTCCTTTCGAATGGTTCTATTTCGTAAGTTATTCGAAATGTTCTCGATTTTCAAACGCAAGACGACACCGAACTTTGCTAGAAATAAAATTAATGAAAAAGGTTCGATTATTTCACAAGATATTATCCTTCAAAGTCGTGCAGATAGACCCAAGTTTGTAAAAATAGGGTAAAGGAATGGTAAGCCGTTTTTTATTATTATTTATTTCTAGCTATAGACATCAAATGCGGATAAGAAAAAAAGCCTTTTACACATAAACGGTAACTATTCAGGTCAGTTGAAGCGAAGGCAAAATCCTTCCATGCCTAAAACAAAATTCTACCCTTTTTACAATACACTGCATTCAGATTAAAATCGTTTAATTAAATTCTTAAGAATTTTCAAAATGTAATTCATGCAAATAAATCCACTTTCTGGGAACATTTTCGCCTTTGTTTAATGAATGTATTTTCAGTATAATTAAATATTCAAGACAAATTAGGCGTCTCATAATTAATTACTGGGGACTCTTCGTTCCCTTCAACTGAAATAAATTAGGGGACAGGTGGTGTTGACAGTTTGTCAATTAAATGAGTACACAATGATAAGGCTTAAAATGATCTCTAACAAATTACTTTCAGAAAAGTTTTCCTTCATTTTACCAAAGATACGAGAAAGACAGGTGAATAGAACTTCCTGAAAGAAAGGATTATTTCTTTCGACATATAAAAGAAGAGGTTCTAAATCGCTTAGAAAATATTCAATTTTACCAATATTCAATATTTCTGAAAATTTTCAATAACATAATTGTATTAGCCATATGTAGCCTCGTACTTTGGTGGATGCTATTGCAGGGAGGCAAGATGGACAAAAACAATTGCAAATCCATTTCATATTTGTTGAAAAGTGGCCAAGGTGATCCTCATAACTAAGACATCATCGCCTATGCAGTCATCTGATTTTAGACCTTGAACGACTGATTTATCTGTGAATTCTTGAATTTGTTTATAAACATAATTTACTGTCAGAAAATCAGTCCGGCTTTCGTAAGCGTGGATAGGCCATCTATTCTTGTGTTCTTGGATTTTTCTAAGGCATTCGATTCAGTTCATCATGAAATTTTTTTATGGAAACTGCAAAACAAATTTTGTTTCCCTTCTCATGCGTTGGTTGTGTTTGCGAACAATCGTAAGTCTCAAATAGCTGATCTAAAATTTGGGGTACCACAGGGATCCATTCTCTGACCTCTATTATTTATAATGTATATTAGTGATCTGGGTAAATTTAACTTAAATTGTGATATTACGAAATAAACTGATGATGTTCAACTGTTATTGTCGAAACATAATATCTGTGATATGGTCTGTGATATTAATGTTGATCGTGTAAAAATTTTGCAATGAACGCAGTGCAATAATTTGAAAATTAATCAAAAAAAAATCGCAAGCTATAATTATCTATAAGAATAATCTTCATAATTCCTTATCAAATATTATATCTACCTGTTTTCTTATCATATTAAGTAATTAAATGAATTTTGTTTAGCTGAAACTTACAAAACCTAAGGTTAAAGAAAAATCTCACAAATAAAGAAAAGAAAGGTAAATCTTACAAATATTACCTGTGGACTTCGGGCTTAGCCAAATCTAATCAATTTAAAAGGAAAGAATATTACTTTAAATTAGCTTCTGTTATTTCTATAAAAATAACAAAACTAAGACTGACAATCGATTTGCTCTCGAAGTAACTTTGCCTTGATTGGTATAAAGCTTCGTACTCAAAGAGCACATGGCCTGCTGTTTTAAACTTATCTTTTCAGAATCGACATTGATCATTCTCAAGAAGATCCACTCTCCAGTTAAATCAAAGAAAGTGTTTTTTTCTTCTGCGGTTTACTTTAAAATGATTTTCCTTAACGATTTACGCCACCAAAATACAGATGGCAGAAGTAGTATTGCACTCTAATAAACCTTTACTAAACCTTTTCACCTATGTTAAGCGTGGACAAGTATTGTATATATAGTATTGTATTGTATATATAGGTATAAGTATACCTCCTTCATCCATGCTTCCTAGCTGCTGAGACTTTGCATCAGTTGACTCTCTGAATAGAGGTTCGGGTCTGATGAAGGGCGATTGCGCACTGTCCTTTGGAGCGTGGTCTGCAGTTTTGCTCACCTTGAAACTTTCCATATCAAGGAGAGCATTCAAGCAGCGCCATATATCGGCTCACCACTGTCTGACTTTCCGATGGTATAATTATTTTTATACCACGTACACTTTTATTGATGTTCATGTGTGCTCTAAGGTGTAGATCTCTGCTTGGAAAGCAGTTGGAGCTATACTGGAAGATTTCATGATCCTATGATTTGAACTATAAATCGCTATCACTGTTCTCCCATTCTATAGCAGTTCATTTACCAGTCGAGGGATCCTCTTTCGGAGATCATATCATGCCTGTTGATGATTTAGGACCACCTTGAATAGTAAGTAGAAATAGTTCCTTCTTGGAATGACATCGAAAAAGGAACTGGATAAAAATTCTTTTTCAAATTTCTCTAAAATCATTAGATGTCCATCTGTGAAGTTCAACTGTGGGGGACTCATCCTTTTCGGTTAATGACGCATTGTGCGGTCTTCCGCTTTATATAGAAATAAAATCTTAGGAGGTCTATTAATGCCTTTAAAGTTGCCGCAGGACAGGTGAGAATGACGCTTGTAGCTCTTGGAAAAGGAAGTCTTTGCAATTTTCGTAGGATTGCTTGTTCAGTTGTGTGTTCTATTTCTTGTCTTACTACCAATGCAATATAAGTATCCTTCGGTCTTATTATAGCCAGGTATCGTCATAACATCTCCTTTGACTTAAGCCCTCTTAAAATTGCACCAAAAGGCCGTTTGCAAATCAGAAAGAAGTTTTAGTCAGTACTTTTTTGACAGCAAGTATTCCAGGTAGGTTTTCGCATTGTTTAGAGTAAAATTTCTTTTTTTGAAATACTTTCATGGTACTTCGAGCAGTGGTAGTGTTTCTTTACTTTGCTCGTAACTCCAGTAGTGTATGACTTGGTTTTATGTAAATTTAGTTATTGCTAGTTTAGTTGTAAAAAAAATTAAAAAATGTGCGGTTTATTTCTCTTTACAAATAATTCTCAAATTTCGAACATATGTGGAATTTTTTCAATCCAAGAAGTAATGAGAATAATTGTTTTCAAAATACTAAATTGTTATGCGGCCCATACACGTTACGATCTGCTGTACAACTAGTTTTCAGGTTTGTCCAACGGCTGTATGAAAATCAAATTGTTTTAATTTTTTGAGGGCAGGCCTTGAGGTTGTACTGCAGATTGTATCGTGTATGGTGAAGTTGTACAACGTATCAATTGCTTGAGCGTGTGTAGTAAAACATCCAACAAGATGTCAAACCAAGTTGTACTGCAGATCGTAACGTGTATGGGCCGCATTATAGTTCATATAATAAAATTAATCGCTACTTTGTTGAATTTTTTCTGTTACTTAGTTTTGAAAATTTTCAGGTGATCTTTGTTTTTTGAAAGGAATTTGGAAATGTGTAACTAGCAAGCGCTGGTATGCTTCCAAAAAAAAACTTATCAAGTATGTTTTAGATTTACATGTATGTACGAGAACTTGCACCTGGATTACAAATTAATTAGGTCCATGAAACAATGGCTGAGCATTTTATTATGATATATGCCAATGCGCGAGATATAACAACCTTTAATAGATACGAATTACGTATGGTACGTAATAAGGTTACCTCTTTGATATGTTAATTAATAAAAATTACATTATCCATAAACTCGATACCAAATAATCAGCGAAAGAGCTATGTTACAATATAAAAATTCCTGGAATACGTGACCGTCATAAGCCAGCGATTAGACTTTCATCTTTTGTAGAATTGAAAAGATAACAAACAAATGCTATGACCATTTTCGGGGAGGGATTGTGAACTAAAAATTCTCCCGCATCTAGCTTGACCAATTTGATATGCTGCGACCAAAACACTCTGACGTAACAAATTGTTATAACGAGATGAAGACGAAGACGAGGACTTCTCAATTGACAGTGCTGCCTTAAATTAGGAAATTAATTTCATATGCCGTGACTCCGAAAGCATTTCCACCTTATATAGGAGTTCGTTAATCCTAAAGGTAAATCAAGAGCAGTTTAGCTCCAAAACTCGAAACAAATTTATCATAAAGAAACTCCAAGCAATTGAGGTGGCATCGGCAAACAATTCATCCATGCTAATATTATTGCAACCACAATACGATAGTCACTTTGTGCTTTCTTGATAAATGAAAACATTGCAGATGCAGAAAATAACGTGATATTTTTAAAACCAGAGGACAGATATTTGATTGAAAAAGGAAGCTAGACCCATATTATCTGCCACGAACAAATGTAGGAGGGAAGATAAGTTGTGTAAGAAATGGGTTAGATCACAATTGACAACAGACAAATAATATATGTTAACTAGATTCGAAAGCGGAGTGAATTTTTGCCAAGTTAATAACTCTACGGACTTTTAACTTACCTTCTAGAGTATTTTTTGTTTATTGAGAAATTTGTGAAGCATGTCCGTATCTTTCTAGCAGGGCAATCCCTTTAATAGGTAAGCAAAATCTACTCTGAGTATATTCCACTCACGAATTAGTCGCTATGGTAGCCTAAAGCGTTCCTGTTTTTTTAGCAAGACCTGGCCAACCAAAGCCCAGAAGCAATATTTACGAATAAACGTTAATTCTTAAACTGTTGTGATTTGAAAACCTATCAATACTTTCAAGTATCCAAACAATCATGGCTTAATATTTTTGCTATTGTAAAGGAATCGTAATACTACTTCTATCCGAATATTTTATGACAAACGCGACATAATGTCCTATATTCTTTCGTTATTATATTTCAGAGTTCCACATTCAAAACTATAGGATTTCTACCGTAAACATCATATTTTACATTTTGATTTCAAGAGTTTAAATAAAAGAACCTATTAACAGTCGTTTTTTTTCCTGAAAATGTTTGCTACATTTTAGTCTCTCCCGATAATTAATTTCGTATCTGATTGTATCGAATTGTTTGCACAATTAAACTTACAAAATACAAACATCTACCAACACAAAATACAAACTTCTACCAACACAAACTTTTTACTTCACGTGATTCAACAATCCTAATAATGAGCTCATAAAATTCAAAAAGCTGGTGTCCTTTATGTATTTATAATGCAAATCTAAAGATGTGAAAAAGATAGACATTTATTTGACTACATGTGCTTGCTATTGTCTACATCTTTTCTATCTAAATACGATCAGATTTATTTAATCCATTTATTAACTTTTAGTGAGAGGAAACAAAAAAGCACACTTCAATTACTTTGATCCATTTGATGTTGTATGGGCATATAATATATATGGGATCATTTATTTCACCTAGCCATGTATCTTAGAGTAAAAAATGCTAAAAGTATGTACCCATCGGCTTCCAATATTAAGAACGAAAATATTTCAAACCTTGACCCTGAAAAATTCCAGGCGCATGAATGAGATTGGATACCGCCCCAACTGAGTGTAATAAAAACGACCATATTAGTTACAATGGCTTTTGTTTTCGCATTATCCCTGTTGAACGTTCATAGTGACGAATAGTCCCTAATCCTACATCATGATATATGACCCCATCAAGATTCTTTCCTATATTTTCGTATTTTGACTTCTAAAAGGAACAGAGAAAATCGTATAAATATACACTGCGAAAGTAAAGAACATTTCGCACACATGACTCCACCACTTCTGGGTACAATCTTCTCCCATAACCCAGACTTTAAGGGTGAAAAAAGTTATTTGTCTGGAGAACTTGAGCTATTTTCGTCACACCATTAGATCCAGCTGATTCCCTTTCAATGGACTTTTCTACTTCGTGGTAGATTTGATGCCATTATGCGGTTGTCATGTATTAAGAAATTTTTTACCGAAAATTTCAAGAAATGGTATCTTAAATTACACTCCTACTATTAATTAACCCAGTTATCCATACTCCAGGACAAATTATAATTGTGACTAGATTTTTCATAAATAAAAACACTTCGGCTTCAGGAATTTCTGATCTATTATTTATTGTCAATTACAACAAATAAATTTATGATTTTCCAGCGAGAAAGGTGTACCCTTTCGAAAGGGTAGATCAACATTAAAAGGTAAGATGTACGGTATTAAAGCCAATTATTGAAAAACTATATGACACATATGGTGCCGTAATAGATATGAAATTATGACTCAACAGGTCACAATGTTTCTTATAAAAATTAGTAAAAAATCTCTGTAGAACTTTATTGTTAATTGTTTATCGATATTACTCATTTTAGTTGAAATTACATTGAATTTTGTACTTACTAGGATTATGGCACTAACGTGAGATCATATTAAAAACCAAAAAATGTAAACGGTAGAAAACTAACACCCAAAAAAAATTGTCACGTAAAATTATCATGAGGATGTTATTGATTTCACTGTTAAAATATTTACTGGTAACTCAACAATGAACGAGTTAAAATAACATCGGAAAATTTGTGGCTATTCATTGACAAGTCGATCGGCGCACTGACAATGATGAATCTGACCGGCTGTGAGCAAAATACTGTCTTTACTCCCTCGAAAAAAATTTTCTATTCACATGGACATTTTTTTTGAAGTGAATTTCAATTCAAAATTTAATTTAATTTAAAATAAAGAACGTGCTGACAGACTGCCTAGACTGCACCACATTGAAGCAGCGTATACCTAAATGTAAACCAGTGTTATATGCATACTTTGAAAGCAATAGCTGCTGAGGGTGACAAAGGAGGAATAATAGACATCACAGGTGTCTTCGACAAAAATTCAGTATAAACAACTGAATATTGCCTTTCAAAGACGCAAGATTGACCCACTCACATGATTTGCGTAGCTAATGACGTAGAGCAAGTGCTCATTACCGCTGATATCATGAGGAATGCTGGAAGAGTAATGTAAGACACAGTGCCTCACTATTAACGCGAAAGAATTCGAGAAAGCTTCTTGAATCACTTACGCTCTTCGGATCTAAATACAATTTTTTCTATATGGCTATGGTTCGAAGCTGACCTGAGAACAGATGCAGTTATTTAATTACAAGACGCCAATTTCTTTTTCCCACGCCATTAAATTCTGATGTGATTTATCTGTATCAATTCGTCACTCTGTTCAGTCAAGTACATTCAGTTCGTTAAATAAAAGTGTTTTTAAAAGTTTACTATTTCAGTAAATATTTTTCAATCCGCTTATACCCAACGAATGGTGATGAACGACATCGTCGAAGAGCTTTTAGCGAAGAAAAAGAACGGCGGAAGTCACGGCATAAAGGTACTTCGCAAACTCTTCAACGTTTTGTCAGAAAAAGGCCTCTCATTTATGTTCAACAAATCATACTGCTGCACGATTTAGATAGAATTTCTAGCCTATGATATTACCGCTCAAGGAATACACACCAACGACAGGAAGATTGAGGCCGTTAAATGTTTTCCTCGACCGCAAAACACACACCATTTTTGACAATTTTTAGGACTGGCGAGCTATTTTCGGAGATTTGTGCCGTGTTATGCTCTTTTCGCTCAACCCTTAACCATGTTAACGTGGAAGAATCTGGATTTTGTCTGGACTCACAGGCTGCATGAGTCATGTGAAAAGCTTTTCTCTGCATTCAACCATCGAAACCAGTAGGGTATTTTAACACGCGACATAATCACGCGAACAGAATAAGCTATAAGCTGGAGACCTTAACCATAGTTGAGTCAGTCGCTATGTTCCGAACATATCTCTTGGGTAAGCACTTCAAAATCGTCACGGATTGTCAATCCTTAAAGGCCACACTTGAGAAGAAGAACATCATTCCAAGGATGATTTTTTCGCCTGATGGAATACGACTTTAAGATCATCAAGGACGAAAAATGCAACATGTGAATGCCTTAACACGTTCACGTCGGCGCTTTATTAGTAAGAGAGCTTTCTCATGTTGTATTAACTTTATCATGCAATTTTTGTCTTAAAGTTATCTCCTGAACCACCGGTGGTTCAAGCCGACGCGAACGTGTTAAACCTACAGCCTTACGATAGTCCAAAGGATAGTGATGTCGTGGATCTAAGAATATTATCGATTGAAGCGGACATGGAGGATTGGTTAGTGACGATAAAGTTTGAAGAATCCCAAGTTGAAAAGAATCATTTGTGTCCTAAAATAACGGCCGACAACACATAAACAGAAAGAGATCCATAAATCTAATCTCTGAAGCGCCATCGCTTATACCAGAAAATTGGTGAAGGTTTACGGTGGGTGGTTCCAGGCGGAGCTTTTTGCAGAATCGTTAAGTCATGCCACGACGATGTTGGATATTTCAAAGAGTTACGTAGTAGTTTATATCGAATGCGCTTACTATAGTAAGACCCTATGTACGCCGAAAGGGGAGCTGCACTGCATTCAAAAGGTACCAATTCCGTTGCATACTCTACACGTAGACCACCTAGGACCGTTCCTTAAATCTGAACTCGGAAATATGCATATACTGGGGATCATCGAAGTCTTCATCAAATATGTCATCCTCCGAGCAGTAACAAGTACATCCACAAGATCTGTTATCAAAGTTCTCAAAGAAATTTCAAAACACTTCAGATCGTCATCAAAGATCATAACGGACCGAGGAACAATCTTCAGCTCTAAGGTTTTCATGGAATATTGCAGCGAAAACAAAATGTACCACATTGTGACCGCTGCCAGAAAGACAAACGGGCAGATTGAGCGCTGCAACAGAACAATTTTCCACACTCTGTCTGTAGTGGCCCCGGAAAACCGTGGCGAAGAATGCGAAGGTCACACAAAGCACCAGAAAGGTCATGGAAATAGTTTTTTGGGATACTGAAGGTATTCTACAGCTGGTCTGATGCTGAATATCTACGAAAGTTACATATAAACATTATTGAGAAGAGGAGAGAAAAACTGTCCCGAAAGTACTGCTTTTATACGATAAACGGCCAGTAAACACTGTCGCTATTTCAAAGGCTGCTGTTAAAGAGTGCTGCTTCAAGAAATTCGCAGTCCAGACTTGGCCTCAGGTGACTATTTTTTATTTGTCAAACGCAAATCAGATTTGTGGAGGAGGAAGTTCAACTCCGACGAAGAAATACATCAGGCAGCAATTTGAAGGCAAATCTTCGGACTAGGTACTATTTTAATGGTATTAATGCACTTCTTAAAAGACGTGAAAAATGTGTTGAAATAAATGGAGAATATATCTGAAAATAACCAATGTCTTTTCCTCTCTCACACCTGCTTTTACTTAAGGCCACGAATAGTTGAACCACACTACGCATTCCTAGGCTTCCAAACAGTAAGCATTCTACGTCCTCTAGGTACAATGTAGGTAATTTAGTCTTAAGGGAGCAATCATAAATTTCGACAGGAGATTCGAGAAATCTCTCCCCCAAAAAATAAAGGTCCTTATATGGTGACAGAAACTTTAGAACAAGACCCTTACGTAATCCAGAATATTCCATGGATACCTGGATCTCAGCGACCATTACGTTTACTCCTCGAACAACATGAAGCCTTGGTGTCGTAACCCGGACGAAGGTTTATTTGAAAACTACAGTTAGACTTCATCGGATGCCGAAATCAAGGGCGATTCTGACGATTAGCTTGTCTGCACGGTAATATTTTACCCCAAGCAACAGTAGCACCAAACAAACTAAATTAACTATGGTCAATTTCAATTTCAGAGAGTTGAATCCGCGTAACCTCCAATCTCCGTTTTTCTTCTATCGACTATGATCGTGCACAAAACATTATACTCTCAAATCAAATTAATCATCTTGTATGTTTTTTTTTAAAAGGGGCAAAACTCAACTCTTTGCCCCTTCGTATATACATATATGTCTTTTTTAATTGGAATAAATTAATTTGAATTTGAATTATGTGGAACGACAACTGAAAAGCATGCACACCACATCGACATTTCCTTACGAACAAGACAGCAATAGAGACGGCATTGTGGATGCAGACGGACGGCACATGGTACTCATCTTTAATTTACGTTTACATTAATTTAATAATAACAAAAATTAGGAAGAACCAAGCTATAAAAATGATTTCAATATAAAGAATAAAATATAATTTTTGTAAAGTTTTTAATTAAATTATAACAAAAGTAATTTTTGTAATTAATAGTAAATGCACAAATGCGCAAATAAATTTTATCAACTAACATTTTTTAACTTAACAGTAGGAATTTTAAGATACTTATTTACTTATTTACTACTATCATTATAGTCAAATTCGAATTTAATAAAGAAATGAGTTGTCCATTGAAATCATCTACTGCAAAACTTTTTTCTAAAATTTCGACTATATAACTTTAAGTTTTGTATCTGCCTACTTTTGATTACTTGGCATTTACATTCTAGGTAAAATCTGAAACAGAACAACTCTGAAAACATTTCTGTTATTGCTTGAACTAATACCAGTAGAAATTTATTTTCATTAAGTTTTGGGACTAGAGAGAGTTGTAAACAATTTTCGCTTTGTAAAGTTGTAATCCTTTTAACATCTTCAGTAAGAAAACTTTTACTAGAAGTTTTGTTTCAAACGCCACAGCCATAAATCATATTTTAATTTAATTAAAGTTTACGTAAGGTAAGGGAGAAAAACAAATAAATTGAAGAGGGCTGCAAGAAATGTCGAAGCTAAAAACACTACCAAGTGTCAGTATAATTCATTTATTGTCGGCAAATTTTGCTCTTGTGAACTTTAAGGTTTTCCAGGATTTTCTGGGAATATGTTTTCAAAACACGGACCTCATTAAGCGCTTTTATCTAAAATTGTTAAAGGAGTACTTCTAATGTTGCGGAATGAAAACTGCAACTCGTATAAAAAAAATTTTACTCTCTTTAAAGGAAAGTAGATATGAGAAATTACCGAGAAAAGAATCACTTTTATTAGTCTGTCATCCGATGATTGAATGTAAATAGTTTTTTTTTTTTATTTTTGATGAACCTAATGTCAGATTTGTTGTACCAAGTTTAAGGAATTTACTTGAGGAAACTTTTCCGATCATTACTGCATTGATCAGATTTATTTGGTTAACGAAATTTTTGCATTTTTTTATATGGTGTCAGATCCTGAGATCTCTGAACTAGGCCACTGCTAGGCCTATCCAGCCATTACTACCCGTGGGTAGTTAGTGAACGGGATAGATCTGCTCACTGACCCAACCACCCGGTCGACTTAGTAAAAGCCAGAATACGTTCCCATCCTTTTTCGCCTGCGAACTGTGTCCGTCAAGGAAGTAGCCTCCCATGTGTTCGAGTCTTTTCGCCGAGGGTGACGGACAGTGGCACAGAAAATGCGTCACAGTCTCCGTTTCGTCGCCGCATCCCCTACAGTCGGTGTTATTAGAGCGGCCGATTCTGTGTTGGTGCGCTTTAAGGAATCCATGTCCTATCAGAATTGAAACCAGCAGTCTCAGTGATGATTTGTTTAGTCGGAGACGTTTGGACTTTGAGCTAGCATTAGATGGGCCCCACAGTTCCTTGGTTGTACTGGCGACCGGGGTCATGTCCCATAATCGGTCATGTTGGTCGTTCGCCCAGTTTGCAATACGCCCAAGTAGATATCTGGTCAACATCCCTGTAGGGGCGGTTTGAGAGCCTCTTTTGCATTTAACCAACATTTCTAAAAATCGATACACCTTTCCACTCAGTGATTTTACTTTTTCCATTTTACCTAGAAACAAATGGTAAAATTCCGCGTACTATTTTTTACTCACACTGGATCCATTAGGTGTAGCTAAACCTGCTGCTTTTGTAGATGCACAAATTTGTCGATTTTTTTCAACTTTGCGAATAATTTGACAGATTTTGTAGACTATAAAACAATCTTTTCAACTCCACCTCCATCAGAAGAGTTTTCAGTTACGGATTGCATTGTTGAAACACTTATATGAAAGGTGTTCGTTATGAGTTTAAATATTTTTGCACTTTAGGGAAGGTTTAATATTTTTCTTTCCTCAATAATGGTTTCCTTAGCTTTGAATGCCATTGCTCGCAATTGTTCAAAACCCAGCTTACACTTCCGAAAACTCAAATTGAAAACTACATCCGAAAATTCAAATTGATCAAAATTTCGGAAGCACGTCATCATTCAAGTAAGATAAATACCCATACACAAAATTCTAACAGCACATGAATAAACTTTATTTTGTTTACATTCTAAATTAAATCACCCACGTGTGGAAAGCAGCTGACTCTGTTTTTATTGCAATAACAGAGCACGAACAGTTGGAGACAGTGTGATGCATATCAACATAAATTTATTTCAATGAGCATTTTATTCTTGTATTTTTCATTTTTCACATTTTTATATTTCTTAATTAGGGTTTGTTTTTGCTACCTTTTCTTTTAATTTTTAAATCTAGACTTTTAAGTGTTTTGTTCAATCCTACATCGCAGTGCCCTATTCACATGTGTTTTTCTACAGTGTTTTTTTCGAAGAGTTCTTGTCGTTTGTTCCTGTGAATGACCAGTTCAGATGATGCTGATGGCAAGCATGGGACGCATATCTATGCACAACAGGAGGATTTGTGAGTATGTTACATAAATTGCAAAACCATGGTCAATAAATTTACGGAGATTAACATGATGGGGTTTATTCTGAGATCCGATTCATGTGAAGAATGGTTCATATTTCAGAAGTCCTATTGTGACATTCGTCTAGTTGTAAATATTCTATATGTTCCGTTTCTCATGTAGAACTCTCGGTAAAATCTATTCTAACATTCGCTTGAGGTGAATGTTTTCATTATGTGGTGAATAATTCATTCACATCACTTTTTTCGAGGGAAAGATAATTTTGTGAGCTATGTGTGAAAAAGTAAGACGAAAAGTGGGAGGAAAAATATAAGTAGAATATTTTTTTTATTTTAAAGTATTTATCAAGGAACACCTTCTTGGTAACCTCCTCCTCCTCCTCCTCTTACTCAGAAAAGTAGACAAGCCATTAATTTCACATTATTTAACACGGAATTTGTGCCAATAGAAGGAAGAAGTATTTCTTCCATTTTCTTTTAAGAAATCTAAAGAGTTCCTTTAAAATTCTGTAATATTCGCGAAATCTATGCGAAGATAACGTTTCAAACGAATAATAAAGTTTTCAAATTCAAATATCGCAGCATACTCACAATTCACTGCTCACTTCTTGTTTTTCGACGTTTCAATGATAACAAATGTGAGTTACTATCGTCGTTACACTATCGTCACTTGAACAAAACCACAACTCAAAACACGACATTTTTAAAGACAAAAATTGATTTGTAATTATTAGTCAACTAGAACCCATGACGTTTTGCAGTTTGACAGTTTAAATTTCAGTTGTTCCAAGTGAAACATTTTCTTTCGATTCAAGCGAATTTTGGAATAGGTGCATTCACATGAAGTGGAAGTTAGGTGGAAATATCTTTTTCACGCGAATCGGATTTCAGAATAAACCCCGATGTTTGATGGATACAAAGTGGACATTATTTGTATTATTGAAACTTGGTTAAAGCAGAAGATTGTGTCTCTACAGGCGGGTGTCTCTGGTTACCGATTATTTCAGAATGATCGTTTGAACACCGGTGATGTGTCGATTTTTGTACGTATGGGAACTGCTGCAAGCACTGTTGCGGTTTATTCAGGGTAAAGTGCCGAGTTTG
This sequence comes from Dasypogon diadema, assembly GCA_006980735.1. NCBI lineage: Eukaryota > Metazoa > Arthropoda > Insecta > Diptera > Asilidae > Dasypogon > Dasypogon diadema. The sequence goes on along the minus strand of QYTT01093596.1, from coordinate 63,255 downwards.
TTTTTCTTGAGGTGCTTACGACGGACAATAGATGTTTGATTGGCTGTGTTTACAAACCCCCATCGATTTCTTAGTACTCGGACCCCACTGATCTTTTGAAAAAAGTAAGTGCAGGCTAGTGCAACTTTATTCTTACTCCCGATTTTAATATCTACTGATTTGTTCCGCAACACTAAATAAAAATTCGTATCATACGTCCACAAAACCACTGATTAGAGTTTCATTCACTTTGAACCTTCAATTGATCTTAAGACCTCCTTACTCTATGGATATACTGGGTTATCCATTTGGTAATCAAAAAAGTAGAGCTCTGCCACATGACAGATTTCACGTCTTCTGTGCATCTTTCATTGCCTATAGTGAGTGTAAGGATTGCAATTTTTCAATATACTTAGTACAATTTCTTTAAGAACATTCAAGTATCCACAACTCTGGCATTATCTCCATATAAAAAGATAAATTAAAATGTTTTTCACATTAGCCAAGGAAAATATCTTAAAACGTATGGAAAAAGAACATTATATAGTTAATTAGAAATGAGAATATGCAGTGCAAGTCGATAATTTAATTCTTTTTCAATGCCGGCACGTGTAAGTCTACAACTCTTGAAATGTCATCAAGGAGTAATATTTGTGCGGCACATAGCAAATTTAAAGTGTGCTGTTAATTGTCCAAACTGCCAGCCAACTGTGTTTATATTTCTACACCGATGTAAAACTAAATCCTTGCAAACATAAAATGCCCATTTTCCATAAGAAATGCAAGAGGTCAAAAAATCTATTTCCACTTTATCTGTCGCTCTTCTGATGACAATGCAGACAACAAAAAAAGAACACCATCTGCTGAAGGAAGGCAACTAAATGTGAAACAGTTTTCTTAATACTTATGCTATGAATATGAAGTGATTTATATAAGT
>QYTT01093596.1:52165-62319 GCA_006980735.1 Dasypogon diadema | reverse complement strand
ATTCTGTGTTGGTGCGCTTTAAGGAATCCATGTCCTATCAGAATTGAAACCAGCAGTCTCAGTGATGATTTGTTTAGTCGGAGACGTTTGGACTTTGAGCTAGCGTTAGATGGGCCCCACAGTTCCTTGGTTGTACTGGCGACCGGGGTCATATCCCATAATCGGTCATGTTGGTCGTTCGCCCAGTTTGCAATACGCCCAAGTAGATATCTGGTCAACATCCCTGTAGGGGCGGTTTAAGCGCCTCTTTTGCATTTAACCAACATTTCTAAAAATCGATACACCTTTCCACTCAGTGATTTTACTTTTTCAATTTTGCCTAGAAACAAAATGTCTTTTTGTAGTGACACTACTTTTACAACGACCCTTTGGTCAAATTCCGTGTACTGCTTTTGTACTCACACTGGATTCACTAGGTTTAGCTAAGCCTACTGCTTTTGTAGATGCATCAATTTATCAATTTCTTTCAACATTGCGAATAATTTGATAGTTTTTGTAGACTATGACACAATCTTTTCACTTCCACGTCCATCAGAAGAGTTTTTAGTTATGGCTTGCATGAAAGGTGTTCGTTATGAGTTTAAATATTTTTCCACCTTAGGGAAGGTTTAATATTTTTCTATCCTCAATAATGGTTTCCTTGACTTTGAATGCCATTGCTCGCAATTGTTCAAAACACAGTTCACACTTCCGAAAACTACATCCGAAAATTCAAATCGATCAAAATTTCGAAAGCAGGTCGTCATTCAAGTAAGATAAATACCCATACACAAAATTCTAACAGCACATGAATTAACTTTATTTTGTTTACATTCTAAATGGAATCACCCACGTGTGGAAAATAGCTGACTCTGTTTTTATTACAATAACAGAGCGCGAACAGTTGTGATGCATATCAACATAAATTTATTTCCATGAGCATTTTGTTCTTTACTTTCGTTAGTTGACATTTTTCTTTACTTTTTGCTGTATTTTTCATTTTTCACATTTTTATATTTCTTAATTAGAGTTTGTTTTTGCTTCCTTTTCTTTTAATTTTTAAATCTAGGCTTTTAAGTGTTTTGTTCAATCATACATCACAGTGCCCTATTCATATGTGTTTTTCTACAGTGTTTTTTTCGAAGAGTTCTTGTCGTTTGTTCCTGTGAATGACCAGTTCAGATGATGCTGATGGCAAGCATGGGACGCATATCTATGCACAACAGGAGGATTTGTGAGTATGTTACATAAATTGCAAAACCATGGTCAATAAATTTGAGGAGATTAACATGATGGGGTTTATTCTGAGATCCGATTCATGTGAAGAATGGTTCATATTTCAGAAGTCCTATTCTGTTATAAATATTTTATATGTTCCGTTTCTCATGTGGAACTCTCGGTAAAATCTATTCTAACATTCGCTTGAGGTGAATGTTTTCATTATGTGGTGAATAATTCATTCACGTGACTTTTTTCGAGGGAAAGATAATTTTGTGAGCTATGTGTGAAAAAGTCACACGAAAAGTGGGAGGAAAAATGTAAGTAGAATGTTTTTTTATTTTAAAGTATTTATCAAGGAACACCTTTTTGGTAACCTCGTCCCCCTCCTACTCAAAAACTCAGACAAGTCATTAATTTCACATTATTTAACAAGGAATTTGTGCCAATAGAAGGAAAAAGTTTTTCTTCCACTTTTTTCTTAAAGAAATCTAAAGTGTTCCTTTAAAATTCTGTAATATTCGCGAAATCTATGCGAAGATAACGTTTCAAACGAATAATAAAGTTTTCAAATTCAAATATCACAGCATACTCACAATTCACTGCTCACTTCTTATTTTTCGACGTTTCAATGACAACAAATGTGAGTTACTATCGTCGTTACACTATCGTCACTTGAACGAAACCACAATTCGAAACACGACATTTTTGAAGATAAAAATTGATTTTTAATTATTAATCAGCTAGAACCCATGACGCTTCGCAGTTTGACAGTTTTAATTTCAGTTGTTCCAAATGAAACATTTTCTTTCGATTCAAGCGAATCTTGGAATAGGTGCATTCACATTAAGTGGAAATTAGGTGGAAATATCTTTTTCACGCGAATCGGATTTCAGAATAGACCCCGATGTTTGATGGGTACAAGTATTTGTATTACTGAAAATTGGTTAAAGCAGTTTGTTTTTCTTGAGGTGCTTACGACGGGCAATAGATGTTTGATTGGCTGTGTTTACAAACCCCCATCGATTTCTTAATATTCGGACCTCACCGATCTTTTGAAAGAAGTAAGTGCAGGCTAGTGCAACTTTATTCTTACTGGCAATTTCTATATTGATTTGTTCCGTAACTCTGGTCAGTATAACGTCGTCATTACTTGCTCCTAACCTAACATCCATATTTTGAATAATTAATCTTCTTGTTGATTTGATTATTTTTAACAATCCCAACTTGACCCTTCTTTCAAACAAGTTATCACTAGCCGGTTTCTCTAATCATGATCTTCTGTTTCTTACATATCGCATAAATACCTCTCGATAACATGGTGCGTTACAGAGATTACCGCTAAATAAACATGCTTATCATAAGTCCACATAACCACTGATTGGATTTTCATTCACTTTGAGCCTTCAATTGATCTTGAGACCTCCTTGCTCTGTGAATATACTGGGTTATCCATTTTGTAATCGAAAAATTAGAACTCTGCCATTTGACAGATTTCATTTATCATTGCCTATAGTGAGTATAGGGATTGCAATTTTTCAATATACTTAGTACAATTTCTTTAAGAACATTCAAGTATCTACGACTCTCGCATTATCTCCATATAAAAAGAGAAATTAAAATGTGTTTAATATTAGCCAAGGAAAATATCTTAAAATGTATGGAAAAAGAACATTATATAGTTAATTAGAAATGAGAATATGCAGTGCAAATCGATAATTTAATTCTTTTTCAATGCCGGCACGTGTAAGTCTACAACTCGTGAAATGTCATCAAGGAGTACCTAATATTTGTGCGGCAAACAGCAAATTTAAAGTGTGCTATTAATTGTCCAAACTGCCAGCCAACTGTGTTTATATTTCTACACCGATGTAAAACTAAATCCTTGCAAACATAAAATGCGCATTTTCCATAAGAAATGCAATAGGTCAAAAAATCTATTTCCACTTTATCTGTCGCTCTTCTGATGACAATGCAGACAACAAAAAAAGAACACCATCTGCTGAAGGAAGGCAACTAAATGTGAAACAGTTTTCTTAATACTTATGCTATGAATATGAAGTGATTTATATAAGTTGGGCAAGATTTGAGGAAACTTTGTTGTCTGAAAAATCTGTCATTTGTGAAATGATAGAGAAATAATAATAAATAAAAGTTCTGGAGCCAGAATTGGAAATGCTATTTGATCAAATTAACTTTCAGAGTGAACTAACCCACTTATTATGGTTCCAACAACAACAACTTTAGAAAATATGTAATAAACATTGACCTATATCCTGTTCCAGAATTAATATCAGTACAGAGCTTATGGCAGGATCTGCTTCCTTTACTCATTTTCTCACATTTCTCACAAATAAGTACATCTTACTCAGATTCTTACTTGATTGCCAAATTATAGTTGGAGGTATGGTAAAATTCCACTGGATAGAAATTGAGTTCCTTGCAATTGTTACTTGGACGTGGAATTTTTATTGAAATCCTTTTCGTAAACTCAATTAAAATAATAAAAATTATTTTCGATTTCTAGTCTTTATAAATTAAGCCTTCAGTACCGCTGGTAGAAACAAACACTTTAACCATTAGCATAAAACGGTAACACTGTGCTTTGATTTTTTACTCTTTTGATCTCATTTCATCCTTTTGCTTGTACTAACTTACGGAGGTCAAGTTTCATTGACAGCTTCTAGTGGACACGGTTTACAGACTACGAGGTTAGCCAGGTTTGATTTTGACATGGAATCGTGACGTCACTCTGGATAAATTCAGCTCGACTCTTTATTAGAAGAAGAAGATACATTGTTTTTGTAGGTGAAATTAATATTAATTAAATACATATTTGAAAAACCCTCGAACACGACGAAAAAACTGCCTAACTTATTGCAAAATTTGAAAATCGTTACCATGGAAAAGCTATAAAAACAAGGCATCCAGAGTGACGTCACAAAATGGCGATTCAAAGTAAAAACCTGGCTAACCTTGTAGTCTGTAAACCGTGCTAGTGGATTCGGTTGCTTGCTTCAAACAATTGTTTATTATCATCTATGTTCATAGCTCTCTTTGCATTTTGCTTCTAACCATCTTCTCATCTGATTTATTTTTAATTTGTTTTCGCTAGAAGATAATAGTGCTGCCAGTGACACATTTTAAGCAATTTATAGTATCATTTCGTGGGATTTATGCCGTGAATTGCGTTTGATTTGGTAAGAATGGTAGTTGAGTAAAATGTTGTAACGTTATTCACCATAAGCGCTGTATTGACAATAGTTCGGGGACAGACTATAGATACTTGCGTTAGGATTTTTGTCGGCACTTTTATCAGAACTATACCTTAATTTATATCGACACTTTTTGCGACTCCTATTATACTCGCAAAATTTGTAAAGTGTATGAGCAGTTGTATTGCGATTTGTGCAATTTACTTGTGTCTCATACAAATTCCGATACTAAGTATCTAGTACCTCGTAGGTATATACGCAGAATTGAACCTGGATTGAACAAGAGTTGAACTACATGTAAACGCAGGTTGAGTTGAAATCGACTTGAGTCAACTACGCTTTGCTGGCTGAGTCGAGTCGAAATGACAGCTGAAAGTGGTTTGTATACGCCGGTTGAGTAGTCGAGTTGAGTTGATATTTGATAAGTTCTTTAGATTATTTTTTGGTAGAGTATTTTTAGCTTTTACACTTTGCAGTTATTTATATTTTAATGGAAATTCCGGAAATGAAGGTCTTTTTCAAAAGGCACAATAACCCTTCGTGTATACGTGGTATAAGTGTAAACTAAGCCTACAGTAAATATATTAATTTTATGTTTTAATTTAAAATGTCCCTCAATTTGCTATCAACTGGCACCACGCAATATCACAATTAATGGCAGGCATTAAAATAATATCTATGAGTCCCGCAGAGTTGCGTACACTACTTGTCCAATATCATTAGAAATTTCTCTATCGCAATTAGACATAAAATCCGAATAACATAAAATAAATATCCGGGACACCTACATTTTCTCGCAGGCCATCAATACACCGTAAAACCCTTCCATAAACTGATTTAACTTTTCCAATTCCGTCGCCTATAAAGGCTTTTCTGGAGTTATGCGTCAATAACAACCGGAAGGAAAATTGCTTTTGCCATTTTACATCCAATCAGGTGCTGCGAATCTGACTGGAGTGGTCTGAATGGGATTGCCCTAATGGAATATTCTCCGTTTATACCATTAAGCCAAAGAAACCTTTAGTGCACCCGGATTCCAAGAAATGGGTGGTTGGTAAAATTGAAAATTTATATTATATGATTTCAGGTGTATCTACATCAAGAACAGTAAAAGTATCCTTTGTTTTTTATTAATGCCGTAAGGACCTCGCGTTTTGTATTAGATTTGGGATCAAAGGGCATAATGTTTTCATAAATACGCATTTGGATACGGAAAATCATTTCATATTTGTGGGGAATTGATACATTTGTTTTCGGGAAGAGCCAAAATAAAACAGGTCTTTTTCAAATTGAATAAACCTCATCAAAAAGTTGGGAAGAAAAGATTCCCTGAAGCAAGATTTGCTACACTCGGAGAAATGGTGCAAGTCACATTTGCTTGAACGGAGAAGAACGTAAAATTCCTAATCGTCACCCGTCAACCCTCCTTCAATTGATTTTCAAATCAGGCAGTCGACTCAACAAGAACAGCTTTCTTTGGTGAATGGTGTATATGAAATATTCTGTATCCGTCTTAGAAGTCCTTGAGGGCTTCACAGGAGTTTTGCATGTTACGTCTGTAGGCCGATACATTTCAACACATCCCAGTTACACCATTATCCCTTCGCCATATGTACACATCTGCGGTTATTTGTTCTTTAGATTTATGGAAGTACACACGTATCTGATTTAGCGCTAGTGACATTGAATTGAGAGATACATGCCCATTTGTTTATGTTGGCACAATTTTATAGTGATAAATGGGCTTTTTGGCTATTGAAATGAATGCTTTTGATGGGCAAATTCGGTGATTGAATACTGATAGGCAAGTATGGAATTCGAGTGGGTGAATAGGATTGAATTAGGTTTTAAGTATTTCGAGGAAAAATTGATTTATTTCGGTTTATAAAAGTCATTTTTCATGAAAAAATGGATTTGCTTGGTAATTTTCCAGTACTAGTATTACCCTCTGGTTGGGATTAAATCATTAGAATTAAAAAAAATTTGGGAGATTTAATGAGAGGTAAAAATTTATTATATATAACTACATAAATAATCCAAATTAACGTTATATTTAGTCTTCAAAGAAACATAAATAAACAATTTAATTCAATAAAACAAAGTACAAATTCACCCAATTGAATGGTTTTTGGTTGATCTTTTAGATGATGTTAATAACTGTTGAATAGGTACTTTTTCCTTTCCTCTACATTTTCGGACAATTTTCTGCGTTAAATATCTCTTCGATTTTTACTGTACGTTACAAAGTGATACTCTTAAAGTATGACTATTTTTTCCACTATCATTGAATTCTTTTTATTTCCCTCACGTTTTGCATTAAATTAGTTAAATCTTTAGCTTTATTTGTAGTTAAGAATTTGCTTTTTTCCCCATTAATTTATCTCATTTTCGTTGTACGTCAGTAACAAAGATTGTTATCTTCTTGTATCTTTCTTTTAAGGTCGTATTGAATACTTACATTACTAGATTTTTGAAATGCATTTATCAGTATTGGCCCTGAAGTTGTGCCCTAAAATATACAAACTAAGTAACGCCTTAGGTTTTGCTTTACTGTTATTATAACAAGTTCTTTTACTGACCACTGCTGCTCCTTCTAGACGTTTACTTGTTGCATACGGAATTCCCCCTGGTTCAGTTTTAGTCTATTTGCTTAGTTCAGCCTCATTATGTTATACCCTAGATGTAGGGAAGGACGAAACAATGAATATGTAGTGAGTGGTCTGTGGCTATTTATTCTTACATATTCGTAGATGACGTTCAAACCTATAGGTTATTTCAATTTCCGATATCAAAAATAGGGTGTTATGCAAAAAAATGAAGCTATTATAATATTAATAATTTTATTAATAATTTATTAAAGCGACGTGTACAAAGGCCTAACCTTATAATGTATATCATTACAAATTAACAGCAATTAGGTATAAGTGAGTGATTACTAAAGTCAACTAAAAGAAAAGAAAAGAAATGTGTAAGTTGAGAGAAAAAACCAAAACTAAAAACTAACAAAAAAAATAAAAATAAATAAATAAATACTGAAGTGTACAACCTAAAAGAAGAATAAGAAAAATATTAAGCATTTAAACATTTCACTCTGTAAAGCGTCTTAAATTCTTGTTCTGATCGCGCCATCTTACATTCAACAGGTAGCTCATTCCAAAGTATAGCAGTGGACACAAAGAAGGAATTCTTAGCCTGCAAACACTTAAACCTTAAATTACGAGTTCGCACTGAGCTACTAAATTTTATAATGTTATACAAATATTCGCAGGTCATATGATCAACAATCTTAAACATATAAATACACTTTCGAAACTTTAAATACTCAGCAAGCGCCATATCTAGAATACTCCTAGCGAAAGGTAAAATGTGGTCATACCGCCTCAGTCATAACACAAATCTTATGCATGCATTAAAAGCTAGTTGTAGTTTACGAGAAGTCACTGAGTCCATACAAGCAAAAAGACAGTCGCAATACCTAATAAGGGGAAGAATGGACGTGATTACGAGGTGTTTCCTCATTCTAATCGAGAGACCCACACATGAGGTCCATCATTGTCTAAGGATACAATAAATTTCCGACGTAAGCATATTCACGTGCTCAGCCCATGTGAGTGTAGAATTAAATACAACATCCAGGTTCTCAACCTTTTTTAAAAATGGTACCCTCACACCATCTAAAATAATGGTGGGAAAATTACCAGTACTAATATCCCTCTTGTGAATCACTATAGCCTGGGTTTTCGCAGGATTGAGGACAAGATTATTGCACTTATCCCACAAACAGATACTATCCAAGTCACTATTCACGCAACGCTGAAAAGGTAAAATATATATAAATAATCACATATAATAAAAAATAAAGAGTTACTCACGAGTGTGCGTTCTGAAAGCACTCACTTACAAATCGCACGCGCGCACGAGTCATTGCTTCAGCTCACTTAAAAATTGACTCACGCTCACGAGTGAGTAGATTTATAATTGTTCACTTGGGTGCGCACACGGCGTGTGCGTTTCTTTAAAGTTTATTTCGTGTGCGCAAACGGGTGAGCAGATAATAATTCTGCTCAGTCGTATGCGTGAGTCTCACTTGAGTGGGAAAATGACTCATGAGTCGTTTCATTTTGTTCCTTTTGCACTGAAGGGTTGAGGGTGAGTATTTGAAGTAAGGAAGCGTACATGAAACTTCTCACTGTTGAGTTTAATTCGTGTAATAATTTGAATTTGTTGTGTTAGAATCATAACATGCAATTAAAGTGGAGAGTAGTAAAATTAATTTTGAAGTGTTAATAAAAATGGTAAAACGGAAATTTTTTAATATTAACAATTATTGGAGTTATAATAGATAAGCAAGTGAAGCTATGTGCTTGGTAGAAAACTGTGAGACAGAGTTAAGTAAAAAAAAGTCCTGCAAATATCAAGACACCACAAATTAGTAAATAAAAGAATATAGGAAGTGATGATGATAGTGAAAATATTATACAACATTATTTAGTCAAAATGTCTTTGATTTTGTAAAAGAAAAGAGATCCTTTAAACTTTCGAAATTATGCTATTTATTTTTTTAGCAATGTGCTAGATAGACATTAATTTACTCTGTCTATCAGATTCCAAGTTTTCAGTAAAAAGATTGCATTTATATTTGATTCCCTATATAAACACATTATTTTTCTATTTAACAAATTGGCACCTAAGTTCGAAATAAGCTGGATTATAAGAAATTCAAAAGCAACGACTTACGCACGCGCACTTGAGTTTTTAAAAAGCGCACACGCTCATGAATCGAAAATGAGTTTTGAATCGTTCGTGTGCGCATATGAGTGTCCGTTTCCGAAATCTGTCTTGATTAAAAGAAAAATATTATATATTTTTTTCATTTTATTTTCAGTTGTCCTCCGATAAAAGTCACATTTTTATTTCCGATTATTTGTTCCATTGAAACCAATTTTTACCAAACTTTTATTTCACTTAAGTCTAAAATTTTTCTTATTTTATTTTAAATTAGGAGCGGAAACTTTTTACAATTTTTGCATTGTCGAATTTGTTTGAAGAAAGTTCCAACCTAACTGCGCTAAAATCATTCCTTTGAACCTGCGGTTCGGAACTATGACAGAACTGGTTCCAACTCGTAATACGCCAGGTCCGCATCTATGAATTTCTGAAGGTCAACCAACACAATTACAATCAAATTGATTTCCTTCAAGTTTACTTTTATGCAACGAGAGTTACTTACTAGTTTTATGATTCAAATAGACATAACCATGCTCTAAAATAATGCCCCCGTTCTCATCTTTTATTAATGAATGATTTTCAAAATTTATTAAAAATTTCAGAAATAATCAGCTGATATCTGAACGAAAATCATTCGTTTGAATGGGGTAGAAATTAGGTTTTCAGTTTCGACCTGGATTTTTCAAACGAATTCGACAAATGTATACCCTCTTTACGGTGTAACGACTGACATTTTAATATAAATGGACGGAGTGTTAATTTTCAAATTTGAAACAATTTTTGGACAGTGGATGGAAACCTATTTACGACGTACACATTTTACATAAAATCAATAAAAGCATTTAATTACATCAATATCAAATAACTTTTTGAGTTTGCAAAGAATAGATATATGGAACAATACTTCTATATATGTATCTATTTTCTCGCCTTATGATTAACTGAAAAAATTTTACTTCAGTAACACATTTTGAATTCGAGAGAGAGAGAGAGAGAGAGCAATTTTGTATCAAT
>QYTT01093596.1:40095-52145 GCA_006980735.1 Dasypogon diadema | reverse complement strand
AATTAGGTTTTCAGTTTCGACCTGGATTTTTCAAACGAATTCGACAAATGTATACCCTCTTTACGGTGTAGCGAATGACATTTTAATATAAATGGACGGAGTGTTAATTTTCAAATTTGAAACAATTTTTGGACAGTGGATGGAAACCTATTTACGACGTACACATTTTACATAAAATCAATTAAAGCATTTAATTACATCAATATCAAATAAATTTTTGAGTTTGCAAAGAATAGATATATGGAACAATACTTCTATATATGTATCTATTTTCTCGCCTTATAATTAACTGAAAAAATTTTACTTCAGTAACACATTTTGAATTCGAGAGAGAGAGAGCAATTTTGTATCAATATCTAGTAAGCGATTTAACCGACCATCTAAGTTCTCCCTCCAAATATTAGCAAAAAAACAACTACAAATTTCTTTTCATTCCTTATTTGTTATCATGAAAGCAGCAATAATAACAACAAACAATTTGCGCCTGCATCAGACAGTTCGTAATTTTGTCAATTACATCAGATCAAGTTGTCACTCAAATAAATAGCTAAGCTCCTGAGAATTCTAGAAATAAAATGTCAATCATAATGAAAAAGGTTTCCTAAGACAATGTATAGCAACTGGGGCTTTATATTCAAATAATTTCGGTAGGAGTGTCAACCTTCTGAATGTTTTAAGGGTGTTGCTGACATATCAAAGAATCATTTGCTGACGTTGACACCTTGAAATATTTATTTTTTATTACGACAACTTACTGTCTCATATATTAACCCTATTTTGTAAAATCTATTCCAGAAATAATCCACTTTATGTATTTCTGTCTTATATATTCCATATAGCAACAATCATTTAAGCAACATGTTGGGAATGGTTAGAAAGCTGTTGCTGCCACACCTTTTTTATCGTTTTGTTCCATATATAAAGTAAAGCGTGAAAGGAAGCTCCTTTTGTATGAGAACTTCTTTGATTGAAATTACCAGAATTGGACTTGCTAGATAAAAGAGAGAAATTTTACTTAATGAACTCTGTACATTACAAACCTAAATCGTATTTACTTGAATATACATAGCATAAATCTCGTACGAATCCAAGATTTTAAAAATCACCAGCTCAAACGTAGAATTGTATGACCGATCATGTAGCCCGCAGTAAACTGAAATTCCACCCAACACTGTAGTTCTAAGCAATATCTGAAAGTTGTGGTAAGTTTACAGGTAGATAGGTGAAACGGATGAATTGAATAGGCGTTCTGAATAACAGTGTGCGCCACAGGGATAAGAACGGAGCAAACACCTTTCTGGTTTTCTAGAGCTTCCAAAAGCTCCTGCAGGTTATTTATACGCATGCTTCAGACTATGTTGTTAAGGCAAACTTAAAGTTATTATATTTATTAAAACACTGAACCAGTATCAGTGTCAATCTAAACCTGGTATTAATTGAGATATTTCGAAATCCCAATAGGCTTTATCCTGTTCCATATCAAAACTCCTGCTGTTAAAACAAATATTATTTATCTATGCAAAAGTCTCTTCATCACCTACAAACAGCTCCACAAAGCTCACATTTCTCCTGAGAAAATAAAAAAATGTACTGAGTATCTCAATTTATTTTGAGGAAAATATAAGCTCTTAAAAAAGATTTTAAGAAGATTTCCAACTAGACATGGCCTCAATATTTCCTACAGATGTCAGGAAATATATCAATCACCAACCCTGAAAGGTGGCAAGTCCTTAGGCATCTTTGTTTGTAACCTTAGCACTATCTAACTTACTAGTTCGCTTAATTCATGTTGAACGTCAGTTGGGATCAATTACAGGATTAAATTATTTGTTCGGAATTATGTGGGAGAGAGCTAACCCAAGGTTACTTGTGGCTTGATTTATTGCTATATATCTTTTACGGCTTCTTCTCTTCTCCACGTATTTACGACAAAATAGCTCCCATTTTTAATGACTTGTTTTTATGGCTGGTATCTATCTGATATAAATGTGCCTATTTATTAGGCCTAATTTATAGAGTTTACCTTTTTAATGTTTTTTATCTGCAACCTATCATGTTAACTTAGATTTCAGAACTAAATAAGATATGTCCTAATGCCAGATGGAGTAAGCAGCTCCGTAATGTATTAGTGTACTGTGGTAATGTTCGTTTTTGTCGTAACCGTAGCGAATATTTCACTTTATTAAGGCATTTTCATTTTCAATAATTGCAATCAATAATTCCAATTTCAATAATCCAATTGCCCAATATTTCGAAGCTATTCCTCACAGTATTCTTTATCTTTTGGAAATAATATAGTACCTTGATCAACAGTTATCGTTTGAGAGCGTCCCAACTTTTGGCAAAAAAATTAATCGGACTATCCTTGATTGATTTTTTTTTTCAGAGCTTCTGGCCTAGAAATCTTGATTTTACAACAAACTTCGCGTGCAGATGGTACCAACATTTTTATATTTGTGTCGATATTTTGAGATACTCATAGCTACTGGACTGGGGATTTATTTTTATTAATAAGTATTTAGGATTGCTGATTACGAATTTGATACTAACTTTTAAGAATTCATAATGGCGGATCAAATATAGCAGGCACATATTTGAGAGTTATATGGAATAGTCATAAAAACATGTAAATGTATTGTCGCTATCAATCAGAAGTATTGTAAGTCCATTAAAGCAAATTTTACATGAGGGCTGTTTTTTAAACCCATTATAATTGAAAAATAACAAAAGGAATTTCATGTTAAAATTCAAAGGAATTATTAAAATTCGACAAGTAATTAAACAAATATAGCAATTGTAAACATTCAAATTGCCCTCCAGTAAACCAGTAAAATTTACTTTATTGCGTTCTCTGTCAAACTAACTCAGAATAACTCTTCTACATACGTTCAAACTACTTGTGATGTTCTCATGTAAGAGAAATATGTGCCAAAAAGGGTACACGTGGCAGATTTTAAAAATGTAGCATGGCAGATCCAATATAACAAAAAAAAAATCCTAATTATATTTGTGTGGCATGTTTATAAAATGAGGGACTTATGAGTTCTGGGATTGATGATTACGAACTTGAGATTCTATTTTATGCAAGTTCAATATGATGAATGCAATTTGGTGGTGCGATGGAATATCTAAAAAAGTTGAGGGCAAAATGGGGACTTGACTTAGGGTCAAATTTAAAGGTCAGTTATAGGTCAACTTCATTTTTTTTAATGTGGTATCCCATTTTCACGTCGAAAATTGATAGAACGTAAATTTTTACGTTCTAGTAATTGATTCACTTATCGGCCAAAGCGATCTATAGGCGTCACTTCACGGTCAAATAAAGTAAATTAAGCTAAAGGGTGCATCCACAGGCTACCAATAATAGAACGGTCTGCAAATTTGAACGTCAACAGCGAATATACAATTATAAGCAGCCGCTGACAATTAACTATAAACGCATTATTTTCTTTACACTTCTCTACGTCTAGGGTATAACGAGATTGATCTCAACCAATTATAACTTCTTTTCTTGTTTCATTTACAGATTTGACAAATTTTTCATGTCTTATTTTTACTTAATGACAGTTTCGAAATGTTTTATTAACAGAGACAATGAGAAAAATATTGTATCTGACACTTTGGAAGGTAAAATCTATACCAATCTATACCATCTATACCATTTCTCAAGCAAGCATATCTTCTCTAGTTGTTCTATTTCTACGTTGGACACTACTTAGCGAAAATCCATGTCGTATACTAATTAGAAAAAACATGTACCAAAGCAGCACTTCGCTTTTGTTCTCCCCAACTACGTGTTCTTTATGCTCTAGATATCATTGTTTCTCTTGACGGTCAGTTAAAAAATATCCGTTAAAAACAATTTCTGCTCTGTGAAGTTTGGTGCTCTTTTTCTAGAGAAAATCAATAAAAATGAGATATGTTATTTATTGTTTTTTTTTTTTAATTTTGCTGACCCATTCTGAAAACTAGAAGTTCCCAGATTGCCGGAACTAGATGGCAGTAAGTTCATATACAACGGATAGGGATTCCATTTGTTTTAAGACCACAATACGATCTACGATGGTAGATAGATGCTGCATTGTTTACAATAGCCCTCTTTATATACCGAAATTTAAGAGAACTTAAATAGCAAACTGAACTCAATATAAATTTAGCATAACCATTTTCCAGTTTAATTCTATTTCTTTGGTTAAGAGCTTCGTACCACAAGCACATAATTTTAGTTAAAATATGATATTTTGTATGAAAATATTGCACAATTAGCGCCATATAACGGAATTGTTTAGTACAAAGAAAACCTCTTTTTTAATTAGCTATGCTAGTTCATTTGCGGTACATAGCAAGCAGACGTTGTAGTAACTTTATCTACCAAAAATTTATATTATCCATTAAAAGTTTACATTATCTGCGTAGAATATTCATTATCTACATTTTTTATGCACTGTTTACTCCGAAGTGTAGACAATGTTAATCTACACATAAATATCCATCATTGAAAATAAGACTTCATTTTCATCTTATGTTACCATAACTTTTTATATTATTTTCAAACAAAATTACAATACACAAATACAAATAATTCAAATACAATAAATTCAAAAACCTTTTAGTACCTACCTCCGAAATTTTATTTGTTCCATTTCCTCTAAGTTAATTCCATGCTTTGAACAACACCAACTCCTCGAACCCTCTTTCTTTTGTAGTCATCACCAAATCTTACATCATGGGCTGTACGAGAAATCTAGTGCCCTTGTTGACATTAATATGTGAATCTGGACCCATAGATATCCCCTCTGTAAGGTTGTTAAGACACCACAGAAATATGTTTTATCCTATAGCAATTATTTGTAATGAATTAATTCCAATTTAGGTATTCAAATATCTAAACAACTCAATTGGACAACGCAATCGTGTAGTTAAATGAGGGCGAGTAGTTAATTAATGAACCATAAACCACAGCTTCCTTAAGTACAATGAAGTGGTTTTCCAGTGAATTCCTTCCGGCAGCAACACAAGGGTGAAACAATTATTATAAATTTACAAACACTCCTAACCTAAACGTGCCTGAATTGGAAATGTTCTTAGTTAATGAGACGAGGAATGCTACTTTAATTTTAAGTATTATAAGCTTTTCTTACTGTCTCCTACTTCATGGATATTGGGGTGACTGAGGACTTTAATTTGGAGTAAAGCGCTCCTACATTCCAAGAGAATTTTGCTAGAATGAAGGTATTAATACAGCAAAGTGAAATTGTGGAAAGTATACTGATGTAAATTTTATGCAATTCTTAAATATATATATATGTTTTGTATGAAAATGCAACTTTTCAACATTATTATATCTTTCGCAAAATTGTCTACTAAAAAAATTATTTAATATTAAAAATCGAATGGAATAAGTTTTCACATTGCATTCAAAATTTTATGAAGGTTATTGAATACCTATTTTACTCCAAAGATCCAATATATAATTTGTAATTAGAGGTGCATGTATGGGGTACGTTTTGAAAGATAACCTCATGGGCTACCAGTAAATGAGAAAAAAAACATAATGTTGAAATCCCAAATTTTGCAGAAATTTAGTAAGAAGTTGAAAAAATTATACTGGAAAGTCGAAATTTTTATTTTGACAGCCTATATTTCTTGTTTCCGAAGGCCTGCAGGCTTGAGTTTGTTGATGTATTGGAAGACCACAAACATCTCTAATAAGCAGAAAAAGAATCAGGTCAACATAGGGACCTGAGGAACAAGAAAATTTCTACACTATAAAGTAAGGATATCACCTCAGCGGTGCTTATATTAAATTTTTCGATATATCTCAATAACGGTACATTATTGACTCCCCTAGCCGAACAATTTTTTACTAGTCTGAGTCCCACCTATCGCTTGGTAAAAGACAAAAAAGGGACACATTGTATATGTATAGCAATATATCAATATATTCTTTTGTCTTATGTTTAATGGAAAAAAATTTAGTTCAGTAACATATTTTGAGTTAAGGAAAATGCACTTTTCTATCTATCAATTTGTTTGGAAACGCTTCATCTATTTATATTATGATGTCTATGTGGGAACCACTATCTGCCAACACCGTCGGAGTGCAGACCACCGAAATAGAAACGGAGACAGCAGAAGGCAGTCCGTGTGCAGACGTGAACGAGAATAACCGACATCACTGTCGACCGCAGCAATTGTAATATTATTGTGGTATTTTCACCGGGAATAAAGTTATAGTTAGTTTCAAGGTGCCTTTAATTCTTCTCCCTTGATCGTATTGGGGCTCAACCTGTTAAAGACCTTTCCAAAAGTTGCTCCAGCAAGATATCCGCCAAAACATTCAAAAATTTCTGAGAATTTTCGTTTCGGTATTTTCATATCCTGATTGAATTCTTCCCATTTGTTTGATTTTGAAAAATAGTGATATAGGTTTATGAATAACGACACCACATCAAGGAAGGCTATCGATTCCTCCTCACGGGCCATGTGGACCTGCAAGAAGCTCTTTGAAAGGACATGGGGTCTCTCTCCAAAAATGATCTTCTGGGCCCTGGTGTTGTGGCCTAAAGCACTACTGTACTTGGCAATCGCAAAGTGTAACAAGCTTCAAGGACTAGAAAGAGCCATGCGGACTTTTATCACACCTACCATGGAAGCAGTAATAGGACTCACTCCGCTAAATATTTCCATTTAGAAATTGACTGCATTAAACGCACATCGGGTGAATTTTATAAAGAAAATGCCTATTATCCTTGATGGCACATGTGTATTATTCCCGACCTTGAAATCTATTATGTAACGGTCTACGTGGTCAAAGAAGTGTACATTGGTAGAAAGATCAGAACCCTGTTTCCTGATCGATCGGAGTGGGAGGGCAATGGTCCCGCTCGTGATCTAAAGACGCTGACGGATCGAAATGGATCATGGAACCAGTGGATAAAGTATTGGTGCCAGTACCAGAATCTCGATTGCGATAGGCATATAGTCTACAGTCTTCCATGCCATTGCGAACAGTGCCCTTTTAAACCTTAACAAATTTTTGAAAAGTGCCAACACCATAATCTTATCTGACAACCAGGCAGAGATTAGCACTTCCTGGTGCTTCAATTCGGAGTGTTTTGAAACCCTGCTGTCAAGTTGGGCGGAAAAGACTCATCTTCCGGACTCCTTGATTGATTGATCTACCACAAAAGCTCTTACAGAAAAACGTGCTAGGGGTTTTCAACAGTCTGGTTGTGAAAATGTCTCCAGACTACATCAAACTAAAGAGCTTGTCATACTCTGTATCTATAAAACTACTGCTTTATGCAAAACGGATCTTAGATTGATTATGGGCTATCTATGTGGCCATCATGGGCTAAGGTATCACCTTTTTAAAATGCGCTTGTCTAGTGAGGCGAATTGTCTTCTTTGCTTGGAAGACGAAGAGACCACCATACACATTCGGGGTGAATGTTTTAGCGGGGTTAAGAAAAACGATTTTCGTCCTGGAAGGCTTAACTTCCGGTGAGATCAAATCCTCTTAGACCATATCGACCATCTTCTGGCTTCTTGCTTTCATTAGGAAGGCGGATAGTCTTTCAGAGCAACAGGAGGCTGGACACAATAGATCTTCTTTAAGTCGCAGTGTCTGACATTTGGTCAACATTTCTATAGTAATAATAATAACAATCGATTCCTCTTCATTCAACTCCAAATCTTTTATTGTAGCTATAAATTCGGAAGAGTTTCTCCATTTATAGTAGAAATATCTCAGAGTACATTACTTTAAAAATTGGCACGAAAATAGGCACGAAACAAATTTTTTCACTTTCCTTTCGTCACTATGGCTTTTCTAAGTTAAGGAAAGAGTAAGACGTTAAAAATTTGTTTGAACATAATAGTTGTGGGCACACAATAAATCAAATATTTCACAACTCAGGAGCTATGTAAAAATCACAGAAAATGATGGATAACTCCGAATTACTGAAAATTGTTTAACATACATGCGGGCACTTTCGATAGATATTGTGGTCCTCTACCACCCTAGTCAGGGTTGACGGAGTACTCTATATATTCCATAGATATAAAACAAGCATGCTTCTGCATTAAATATATTTGAAAGATGGCTTCTATAAATTAATTATTTGAATTTATTACCATTTAGGCAAGGCAAGTACTATCTCTGTTGCAACCTCTACAAGTATATGCCCTCTATGGAAATATATTCAATGCAATTTGATCCAGTTAATTTAAATTAACTAAATGCGGACTCATATATTACACTTAAAAGGTTTTGTGGTCTTCTGCAGCAAAGAACTACTTTCAGAATTAAATAAAACTGTCATCCCAGCGGGAATTAATGAGCACTTTAACAGTACCTAAAAGTGCAACTCCCAATACAAAATTTAAATTAATACACAGACACCTCTAGTAGCAAGCAGTAGAAGCTTCAGGGTAAGACCATCAAATGGGCTGCTCTCTTCAACACACCGTTGAAACAAATTTCTGTTAACTCCGAATTAAATTGCATTAATTAAAAATTAACATATCCAAAGGGTAAAGCTTAATTTTTATCAAAGCCAGTCGAAAAATTGGGCATTATTATATTTGGAGCTGTGGCATTCTCTGGCCACTGAAGCACAGAGGCTTAATAATATATTAATGGTCGTGCGTGATAAATTCTGTGAAGAATGACTGCAGTATTAAAATATTGTGAGGATATGGGAAATTCTTAATGAAATATAAGCTTCGCTTTTTCATGTATATCATATGCACAGGAGTACAGCTATCATTTCGTTTTAAGGATATTTTAATATGCAACTTAATCTGTAGCCAGAGGCGCTCACTTTTCATGTATCCACGGCGATATTTCATGGCATTATTTCAAGTAGATGAGCTGTATCCGCTTTATAGTCGAAAGAGTATCGCACCATACATGAACTTCTCTCTTTATCCCTGATTTTTGTTCAGTTGAAATACATTTTTAGATGGCTTTGAAAACTGCAAGTTTTTGCAGCTTCCGTGATGGTGGGAGCTCTAATTAAGTATAATTTTCTTTTCAGTAGTTGAACTAAATTAAAACGTCCAGGTTCTAATCACAAAATACACTAAGAGATACACTGAAGTAAATCCAATTAAGACGTAAAAAGTATTCCCACTGACAATTCAGTCTCCTCAATTTTGTCTCCCCTTCATTTAGCAGGGTTCTATGTTTTAAGTGTTTAGGATTTCTCTAGGTTTTTACAAGTAAAATAAATCGATGACTTAAAGAACGACAAAAATTTAAGGAGTTTAGTCATGAAATTTCTTGTTTTGTTAAATAAAGGACTATTAAAGCCTACTCCTAAATATGCAGGGAAAGTTAACGGGGGGGGGGGGTGTGTGTGGAATCCCCCGAAAGGGTGAGCCTTTATGGAAAAATATTTTGGACAAAGATGTAAAACACAAACAAATGCGTTTGGTAATTGCTCAGACCTTAACTAAGGTAAGACCCGAGCGCTGTCCGGTCAACTAAGGCAAGACCAGAGCCAGTAAAGGAGCAAGGCTATACTTCTAGATCGTCCAACTTCTTAAGGCAAGACGAATTTATTTTTCTGCCTAGGCAAACAGCCATCATACAAACAAGTAATTGAAACCATCAACAATGGATCGAATGCATAAATTGCAGATTCGTAGTAGGCATAGTATGATTTCTCCCAGTTGATGTTGTCCCCCTAAATTCAGAGGTTTAGCTTTATACATTCGATCTTTTAGAAAGCCAAACACAAATTAATCTAGAGGACTCAAATGTGATGATCTGTCTGGCCACTCGATCTTGTCTCTTTTTTCTATTAGTTTTTCAGAGAAAATTTCGTCCAAGTAAATAGAAGCGTTTTGTCTAAAATGGGGTGTAGCACTATCTTGCTGAAACTGTGTATCCTTAAAGCATTCACCAACAGAGTCTGGCGATTGTACGAAATATTGGTTTTCAGTTATCTTGTTATTAATATTAGGAATAAATATTTCGAAGGTTCTCTGAGATACTAGAATCTGTTTAGCTGTTGAAAAACATATGATGCCTTTTGCCAATGAATCAAGCTTGACGTAAATAAAAACAGGCGTAATTTTAGGTGGCATCAAAAGTGGACTTAGCATAAAACGAGACATGATCAAACCGACAAAGACTGTGAATGCATTGGACTGCAAAGTTGCAGGCTACATCCAGTTAACGTTGTGAAATTGAGTCAGGAACATAAAAAACTTCACATCCAAAAGTTAATAACGTTGCAATAAGAGATTTAACTAAAGAATTGCAGAAACATACAAAAGAAAGAAAACAACAAAAGAAAGAAAACAACAAAGGAAAGAAGAAAAGACTCACCTGTCGCTGGGTTCTAACTGGGTTACCTACAAGAGAAGAAGCATTTGTAACAATTAAAAAATTATCAGGATTGATTTTATACATTAGTTAGTTAGTTAGTTAAAATATCTGACTACTATAGTTATTGAAGTCGTAAGGCGAAAACTATAAATTTGTAAGGTTTTAAATTGTTAGGTCACCTAAAAGCGATTGTGGCCTAGAGTGAAGGACATAAGATTTGAACTAGAAAAACACGTCATGAAAAACGCGTTAGATCACTTCGAGTTCCGAATCGTAAAGGGATTAAAAGTTGTGATTGATTAAAAACGTTCGGCTGTGTCATTTTTCTGTTAAGCTGAGTGCGAAGATGGAGGAAAGCCCACGGAAGTTTTATAGTGTTTGGCGGAGAGGAAGGTAGACTTAATGAAGAAGGGATCCTTTTTGCGGTTGCACTCTAACCCTTAGGAATGACGATAAGTTCACCCTGAACGTTTGTTACCACCAGTAGATTAGGATAGAGTTCGACTGCCAGCTGCAATAACAGATACAGAGAAGCAGCTGACCGGAATCTCCACTTTGAGCTGCGAAAAGCAACAGAAGTCCCGCGGATATTTGCAATGTCATCACAGCCTTCCTTTCTCCGTGGGCAAGATTGGACGTGATTCATCTATGTGATCTACCAATACTACTTGGCCACTACGACTTTCCTTCTCGCTTTTCATATAATTGTGATATTTTTTTGTCTTCAATTGAGTACCTATTTGTGGAAAATATGAAACATAAATTACCTATATCCAAAATATTTTTTGGCGTTGCACTCTGTAACCTCAGCCTACTTAGGCATCAGCAATCAGGATACACACTTATTGAACGACTCATCAAACAATGGAAAAGGTAGTTATTTGCCATAAAACATGGAAATATTGAAAACAGTAATATTAAAAAATTAGTGAGGGAGAAAAATTTCTGTTCATTTCAAAGGATGCCTGCATTCATTTCTTTTTCCTTTATTCTTAAAACTGAGATATTTCCTTTTCTAAAGTGCATTTTCCAACAATACCTAGGCAGTGATTAACGAGTAAGTCTTAAAAAGGAATCAATCGATCGTTTTATCCTTAGGATACTTAAAGAAGGAAAATGGACTAATTGAAAGGGCTTAGTTGATAGACGAAAGCTTTACTACAGCTAATAACTTTTGTCTATAGGAGGAAACTTGTAGAAGGTGCCGATGAATGAATGTCTTTTCATTGACCGGAAAGCACGTGCTACAGGTGCTCCTATTGTTAACGGAAATCATTATTTCTCAACTTCATTTAAAGGGAGTTTCCATTCTCTTGGAGCTTTCACTAAGCTGGATTCTATGAAATATTGTAATAACTTACTTATTGCTGCAAGAGCTATAGATATATAATAGAAAATTCATAATATATTGCTTATGAAAGTTTATAAATTATAAAATTCATTTGAATGCACACAATTCAACTTCACTGCGGCTTTACGTCTATGAGGAATTTCTCTCTTTCAATAAAGATTTCAATATTCGTCCTTGAACAGCAAATAGCACATATCAGAAGCAAACAAACTCGAAGCCAACCTGCAGGCAATTTCATATATGGATTTCATTCCTGCAATGTGAAAGGATTTTTCCTCCCACTTCACTTGTGACACATTCTCCATGAACCTATCACTTTTTATATTTCCTCGAAGCTATTATTTCAAAGTAAACGCA
>QYTT01093596.1:22562-40075 GCA_006980735.1 Dasypogon diadema | reverse complement strand
AACTTCATTTAAAGGGAGTTTCCATTCTCTTGGAGCTTTCACTAAGCTGGATTCTATGAAATATTGTAATAACTTACCTATTGCTGCAAGAGCTATATAATAGAAAATTCATAATATATTGCTTATGAAAGTTTATAAATTATAAGCGGTGAAACTTTTCGTCTATAAAATCATTCTTATTAATATTCCAGGTAGGGAACTCTAAGCTTTTCTATATATGAAACTTTATAATTATAAAATTCATTTGAATGCACACAATTCAACTTCGCTGCGGCTTTACGTCTATGAGGAATTTCTCTCTTTCAATAAAGATTTCAATATTCGTCCTTGAACAGCAAATAGCACATATCAGAAGCAAACAAACTCGAAGCCAACCTGCAGGCAATTTCATATATGGATTTCATTCCTGCAATGTGAAAGGATTTTTCCTCCCACTTCACTTGTGACACATTCTCCATGAACCTATCACTTTTTATATTTCCTCGAAGCTATTATTTCAAAGTAAACGCAGAGACTTATATGATATGCCGCCCTAGATTTATCCTAGAACAAATTCACATGTAGACAAGGCGAAAGTATAAGCATGGAAGACATTGAATATGTATCCTGAATCATAAAATCTTTCTGATTCAATTTTCTTCGCGTAACTTGCTTCTAAATAAAATTTACTTTCGAGATTTAGCGCTATAACATATTTGTGAAAATCTAGAACAAAATATAAGACAAATAATTGTTTTTAAATATATAGGGGGTAATTCGTGAGAGACGCTGATCACGTTTTCTTCATAAAATACATTACATACACGACAGGGATATATTTTTAATGGCTCGGAGATAAGATGTGCAATAAAAATTGATTTTACTTGAGTGGCAAAAATCATAGAGTGCGAGAATTGGTTCATTGATGCACTGTCTATTGTGCACACAGTCTACTTGGAGAAAAGCAAAATCTACTCTACTATGTCATTGCAAACACTCCTCAAACCTAACAATTTTTAAAAATCTACAAGCAGTCTCCATGAATTAAATGGTTAAATCCATCTTAATATATACAAAGATAAAGCCAGAATTATACTGAGCTGATAAGATATCTGGCTTTTACTGCTTGGTATTCACAAATGTAAATAGTATTTCTCGAAACTTGCTGTTATTTGTGGCAGTACTTTCAATAGGGAACAACCAAAGTTTAAATAAATGAATACGATTTCGGATTCAGGATATAGCTTTTCTTGCCATTCAATAGAATAAGTATAGTAACATCAACCCTTCTACCAGTCTTGTTCTTATTTGGTTGCCAACAATTTTCATTGCTTGTACACATTGAGGAGATTTCGTATGCATGTTATCAAGACGATGCTCTACTAATGTGGAGGCCGCCTATCTTTTTTGTGAATTAATATTATTAAGGGCAATCTGTGTAAAGAATATTAACTTCTCTTTCATTTCCTTCAGCTCCCTGCATCAGAATCTCATGATAGTGTGGAAAAGATATGCTCGCCTCAATTACAGTTTTTTCGTTAGCCTACCATTAACACCCCCGTTAAGTTTTAACCTTACTTTTTCAGATAATTTAAGATTTAATTGTTATCCTAACAAATGCTAATATTGTCGATATACATATTCCACATTTTTGAGTCCTTCGGCTTCACTATCTTTTTTTAGTTCTGTTGAGCAAACGAAGAATACACATCAACCGCTACAGCTCTCATTTTCATATTTGATTCAAACGAACCCTCACATATCAAGAAGCTACAGAAAATAGACGCTGCAAAAACATTTTTGCATAATTTTCCGACAAGTAGCAGAGAGAGTATATTGCTTATCTAAAAATATACATTCAGAGCTATCACCAGAAAAAAAAAACCACCCCGAGAGATCCCTTGGCTGTTTAAATGGACCCATTTGCCTTAGGGATTCCTACCAAAAACACACGGGCTGAAATCGGTCCTTATTCGATACACGTCTCCGATAAATCACCATCCTAGTCCGCCTTATTATCCAATATTCTTTTTTTAAGGTAGTGTCTAAGCTCAGGGGACAACCCTATGATACACATGGCATAGCTTAGGCGGAGGGGAATTAGGGAAGAGGATGTTGGGAAATTGCAAGTGAGCCACAACTTTTGTCATGAAATTACTGGGCAAACATCAAAGTGACTTCGCCAGTACAATTCTCGTAAGTAGAATTGCCTCAACCACTGGTACCCAGTATATCGCCGTGTTCAATGCAGGATTCGAAACCACGTCAACAGAGGAGAAAATCTGCAGACTTGCGCCTCAGCCTGCCTTGGTCACCGGCGTGGGTACCGCTAAATGTGATAACTAGAACAGATGAAGAATTCGTTGCCATGGACACCTTAATCATCGTCTTCCGAAATATACCACCTACGCCCGAAGCATTTTTTCAGCAAGATATCGGCATATTAAATTTTGTATCGGCCCCATCTTCCGCGGATCGTCACAGCCCTAGCAATTCGAGCAGGAAGTCAAAGAATTGAGTTTATACCACCATTGTGCAGAATCCTTAGGATCACAGCGTCGATGTCTCTTATCACCTTCAGTTGTATCGTTTTTGTGATTCCGGGTGTCCAAGGTTTTAATGACGGGTATTTAAAATTGGGCACCTTTCAAACTTCTTTCGGCATAAGCCGTCCCAACAAGAAACCCTCTTATGCGGCAGATGTGCTGTTTATAGGCTTTCTCCTCCTGCAGAAAGGAGGTTTCCCAAATTGTTGAAGATTTTACTGTGTGGGTACATTACTGACAGTTCTAAGCCAATTCCAAAATCAACTAAAATTTTTTCAATAATGAAGACACCAGCTTCTGGTGATCTTTTTTTTTCCACAAGAGAGTTTAAGCTCTTAACAGCAGTCACTACACCCACCAATGCAGACATTTAGGTATATATTCTTACCATTTCCACATTTTTTTCCTTACATATTACATTTTTACTTGAATTGCCTTAGATTTCTTCTCTCAGTGTAGATCTTCACGACATAATTGCACAGACCAGGTATCCAAAAGTTCTGATCAATATACACCACGCTATGAAAGTTTTTAAATCAACTTAAGTCTCTTCAACTCGTCAAGATGCAATTTTTGAAAGACTAAATTACTTTCGATAAATGCCGTGACTTTTGTATAGGTTGGCCAGACTTTCCGATCCAGAGGCTTTTCTACTGGAAGACCTTCGACTTCTTTTAAGAAGCCTTAACGTCGGTAGCTGTGTTATTATGCGATTAGGTTTCTTTGGCATATTCATTAGATTCTCATCTTATTGGAAGTAGATTTCAGTTTTCAAAATAGACAAATACAAATGTATGTTTAGTAGTAAGAATGGCATTAAGTTCAAGTGTTAATAGTGTTCCAATTATCGATTTAATCAAGTCGAGTTTAAGCTCCTGATTTGAAACACATTTAAAATTTGTTAAAAATTGCAAACAAAAGACTGCTTTGGGTACCCTGTGTCATTAATATTTGAAAGAGTTTAATTTATTGTTTATCTCTTTTTTTGTCGCAATTTTTATAAACAAATTTAAAGTTATTAAATTTCTTGAAAAAATATTCCAATTCAAGGAATTTTCTACAGTTTTAATATCTTCTGTGAAATATTTTTCGATTTAAGCAAACTTATTTGTAGTTGAATCTTAAGACAACCAAACTAAAAGAAAGACAGGTAAATTTCCCCAGGGAGTTGAAATCTGATCTTAAAGAATTTATAGATTAGTCACAGCTATCAAGAAATATCACGGGCAAAACTGTTTTACTCCTAGTAATTGACTTTATTGGAGGTAGCATTCTGCTCTGTATTACATGGCAACGAATCGAGAAAGGAATAGATTTTATTTAGAGATAAATTGTCACAAATGGAAAAATAGTACTAAATAGATTGCTTACTGACACCATGGTGTCTACTTCTTATTCTGATAGCAATATTTTTTGTTATTGGATTGGCGAAGATCTCGAATTATTTAGTTCTCTTTATTTTTACGTGCAATCTTACAGAGTCTTAGAATAAATCACGAAGAATTCAGAAAATATTACGAATATTAGAAAAAATCACAAAGAATTCAGAAAATATATTATAAAAAAATTGGAAAATTATCTGGTGACGTTCCAATAGAGATGCTATTAATTTTAAAGCAATAAAATATCCTAGAATTATGTAATTACACCCGTGACTGAAGATTCTAACCGTTAAAATATTATAGCGTCTTTAGATAAGCGGAATGTGAATCATGAGAGTAAACAACAATTCCTTGCATTCTGAATGAACGGACGGAAATACTTCTCTTAACATTCAAGCACACTTTCAATTCACAATGTTAAGAAAAACACAAAACGCATTAACTACTTAAATTCCTTATATTACTTTCATGTAATACATTAAACATCACTGCCTGAGATATTCAAAATAACAATTTTACACTTTCTGATTAGATTCGCTCATTTCGTTTTTAGCAGAGTTGTCCACAAACGTTTTTATCCAAAGAGTCCGCCACCGTAGCCTCCACCCAGACCACCTCCATAACCTTGTCCAAAGGAGCTAGAATATGCTGAAGCACCCGCCTGGCTGCCAGCAAGACCACCTCCATAACCGCCTCCACCTCCACCTCCGAAACCTCCTGGATATCCAAAGCCGCCAAACCCATAAACAGGATGAGAAACACTAAGAGCCACAAGGGCCATTATAACACAAAGTGCCAGCAAAAACCGCATCTCCACAGATGAATCGACAACGTCCTGAACTAAACTCAAAATTTGACTGTCATAAAATCAAGAAAGCATGATTTTATATATCAAACACTCTTTCATTTGTTTTTCATTCTAGAGCAATCTGAGAACATCGATATTCGCGGATTTCTAACGAAAACCGGAATCTCTGAATTTCCAAACTAATAATGTATGTGAACTTAGTATCATTTCGGGGGTATTTTTAAAATTATGTTAATTGTACAGAAGGAACGAGTTTTTTAATTATTAGCTAATAGTTTCACTTTTTTTAGTAAACAAAAATCCCTCTGTCAATGCACTTTGTACATGTTTTCAGCAAAGTGTTAACAACCTGAGGATCCTAGGGACGAAATCTGGCATGTGTTATTACATAAAACAAACACCCAATGTCCATTGTAATTAGCAACGAAAGTAGTTACTTTCTTAAGTTCTAGATTATGTTATAAATTTGTGTCCGCAACTAATGACATTCATTGAAAAATGGAGTTTGTTTTTGTTAAAGAATTGTGACGGAAATATGTGTGATCCAATCCGCAGTTTCAATACATTGATATGTATGAAAATTGCGCATTTTTACTTACATTAGCAATTTGATAAAAATTGATCGGTAGATCTTTAAGATTTTGGTATTAAGTAATTTCGTAATAAAAGATCACGGCAAGCCCTCAAGAACCCATTTACTTAACTTAACCACCTTAACCTCCTGTTTCTCTCTATATTTGAAGACCACACAGGAAGAATACATCTAAGTTTATTTTTTTTGAGATTATGATGCCAAATAACAACTAATAGAGACAAGTAGAACAATTTAGACTTATAATGCAAAAAATAATCCAGAATTAACAAAAATCCTAATCAAAGAAAATGTATACACGGAAAACACAGTCGAAATAACAATCAAACTCGAATTAAATATACCTGGATCTTTTTTACACGGAGGATGCGTAACGCGTAAAAAAACCGCGTGAAAAAAAACGTGTAAAAGCCATGAATCGCGTAAAAAGACCGCGTTAAAGCAAGGGGCGGGAGTATCTACTATCATGTGTAAAAATAATTTGAATTTCCGCACATTTTTCTAATAAAAATTTTAAATTTTTTAGAAATTTTCAGTTCAAATTTTTACTACTTTTTGAGGTGGTAGTATAGACGTGTGGGATAACAGTCTAAAGTATGTACAGTCCATACATTAAGGACGTGTAAAAATATTAGAATACTTGGGTTGATTAGGGTGATCTGAATTTACCGTGAAAAGCAAGGCTTTTGTGGAATAGCAGATAGAAAAGGGGATGCGGGGGAAAATGTCCCTCATATCCAGGATTCTCTTGATTAACTCTATAAATTACCATACATATAAATTTTCTCGTTCTTACCTCTTTTGCCTTAGAAGGAAATAGAGCTTTCACAGAAATATACTGTTACAAATTTATCCGCATTTGGATAAAAGTACTTTTCATCAAAATTGATTCCTCTTTCCATTAATTTCATAGAAGTTGTGAAGGAGTTTCTCTTATATCTCCTGATCACAATCAAGATGCGGTTTTTCGTGATAGAAAAATCGCCGTGTCCTCTGCCGGATTTGAACCCACGACAACAAGGAAGAAATTCTGCGGACGTGCGCCTCGTCCCGCTCTACTACCGGCGTGGATGGAACAAAATTAGAGAACTTTGGAGATAAACTCTCATCTGGTCGATTGTAATGCAACTTTTTGAACCTCTCTGTACTTGATGATAAAAGTCACATTTCCTATCTTTCCATTGTAATTTATTTCATCAAAATTGCACTATTCATTTAGAAGTAATTAAAAAATTAGTGAAAAAAGTCACCTTCGGAATTCGAAAAATGAAGGCCTAGAGAAAATTGCAAATTTTTCATTCGGAAAATAGGAAGACGGGAGAATGGGAAGATGGGGATGAGAGTACGGGAAAATGGAAAGATGGGAAGATTGGAAGAGTGGATAGAGAGAGGAGGAGCTGTGAAGATGGAAATATGGGAGATGGGAAGGTGGGAGGATGGGGGGACGGGCAGATGGGAGATTGGGTGTATGGGAATATGGGAAGATGGAAAAGTAAGAAAATTGGGGTGTGAAGATGGGAAGATGATAAGGTAGAATGTTAGTGTATTCGATTATCACCCCCTAGAAAGGATCTACTTTTTACAAGTAAAATCACCGATAGCCCGGGCATTGTCGGGTACGGACAAGCTAGTATGGTATATAACTGGTAACTGCGTTGCGCAAAATGGGCTGAAAAATGGCGTAATAGAAAACAAGCCGTGTAAAAAAACAGTGTAAAAGCAAAGGATGTCGTAAAAAACCCGCGTAAAAAATCACGTAAAAAACTACATAAAAGCAAATCGCGTACAAAAAAACGCATAACAAAGGTCGAGATGTAACGAAATTTTATTGTAATACCAAAGAAAAAGAGTTTGCTAAAAGTCAAAGCGTAAATTTTCTTGTACCTTGCGGATCTCAACACAAAATTTATTTGCATGGCATATAAATACATAATGCAATGCACTACTGCATATAGGAGATATTTGCTTTTGTTTGTAAGGACAGTTCAACTAACGATGCCTGCATCCTGTTTCGATCTTATTCGATCTGGCTACACTCATAATACAGTCTAACTTCTAATAGAAACTCCGCAAAAGACTTATTTCTTAAATGGGCTTGAATTAAATCTTTCTGAGTGAGATTGCCTTAGACCTGCGCGATTATTCCAATATACTTCCTCGACTCTTTTTTCTCAATTACTGAAACTTTTCAGTACTAGGCTCTGTGAATAGCCTCTGAGCCAGATGAAAGTCGATTCTACACCTTTCTTTGCTAGCCGGTCTTCTCAAAACTTTTTTGACCTTGTATCAATATCAAGGCGATTCTTGTCTGCTACTTGCTACTGCTACTTAAAATTTAATGGGACCAGTACCTTCTTTGCAGCACGTACGCCTTTGTAGAAGTTAACCCAATAATTAACAAATTTTTATCATATGTTTGATATCATTTTTTCATAGATATGCTGCAAACGAAACACATAAAAAAGATATAAAGATAAAACGAACACTTTTAGGTCAGTTAAACAACAATTGCGTCATTCAACAAAAAATCTACTAATTTTACTAAGATGATTTTAAATGCACCACTTCATATTTTTTTGAAATTTTGCTTGT
The DNA here is from genome assembly GCA_006980735.1 of Dasypogon diadema. Lineage (NCBI taxonomy): Eukaryota > Metazoa > Arthropoda > Insecta > Diptera > Asilidae > Dasypogon > Dasypogon diadema. The sequence continues at coordinate 32,176 of QYTT01093596.1, read as the reverse complement.
TTGTAGAATTTCATAAAAGAGAAAACACGTGTAATTTCTCTTTTCTTCCTGTTTTCTATCATATAAAAAAATACCAATAAGGCAAAGGAAGCAGAAACAATTTTCGTCCTCCCACCTTGAATGTTATTTCAAACGAGTCCACTCTATTTGCTTTCATTTTTATACCCTAGATCTGGGGTATAATAAGTTTAAGCAAACGTCTATAACGCATGGATTCCCAGCCAGGCCCAACTGGACTGCCGACTAAAACCCCTCCCTCCAAACACTAAGGATACCAGCCCGGAAACGTTTTCCGCATTACTTCGGGCTAAGCCCCTTAATTAGTCCACTGGAGCGCTTTTTGTGGCCTCTTGGTTCTCTGTGCGGAAAATGTCCTTTACGTACCTGGTTACTAGCTCCCAGTGGCTCTCGCTCTTCAACATTAGCATGATGATAACCGTCTCAGCACCGACTCCACAGCTGCTCTCCCGTCTGCCAATAAATACCGAATATTCGGGGTCGTCCTTACCGTCTCCGCAATGCAGTAACTCCGGTGAGTAGGCGCTACTAACCTTATGGAGAAGTGCCAGAAGCACCTCTGGAAATTCACTTTGCCATGTTTCCTGCCGAGCCACGGTTCAAACTAGCACCCAATTGTCTCCTCTCATAGCTGACCCGCGTCTTTACTAATCGTGCGGAACTTCTCCTTGCCAGCCTACATATTGCAATGTAGCGAAAATCTCAAAGGATCAGTTTTGTTCTTAAATTATGTATAGACTACTCAGCAGAAAAGCAGGTAACATAGCATAGAAAACCCCATTCGGTTTTAGAAACTTTTATTAATCAAATTATATTACAATTTCCATAACTTTTAAAATAACACATCAGAAAAATCCATGGCCGCCACCAGCACCTTGTCCACCGCCTTCTCCAAAGCCGAAACTTCCAGCTTGAGACGATGCACTTGCTCCACTCTGACTAAATGAGCCACCACCACCGCCGCCCTGGCCGCCACCGCCACCTCCTCCAAAACCAAATCCTGGAGATCCACCATATCCAAACGTGGGAATTGCCACGCTAAGAGCCACAATGGAGAGTAGCAGGCACAGAGTAAGTATTGCACGCATTATTCCTTTATGTGGTATCAACAGTACCAAATCAAAAGTCTAACTAGAAAATTTTAGTCGCACATGTAGTCTTTTATATCAAAAATTGTCGTAAATTTCTATTTGACACGGCAAAGTAAACAAGGAATATTTGTGCAAACTGATTTGAGCCGGTGTTAGAGAATTAGCGTAGAGCATTACAATTTTTTTTCGCAATTAAAAAAAAAAACCGGAACCAGTTCCTAATTTTTCAACATTGTTTTAGTCTTTCTAAGTAAAATTCTTGTATATTGCCTCAAGATGTAGCAGCAAAAAAAGTGAAGATGTTAATAAGAAGCTAATTTTTTTGTGAATTTTGTTCAATACAAACATTTACCAAACGTTCAAAAAACGGACAATTCTCTGGAGAGTGCGAGAACTCAAAGTTCCTAAACAGCAATACAACGTCCAAAGTTCTGGAGGTACAAAGTACATCCCGCAAGTGTAGATTTATTATCAACTTCTACTACCAACTACCCACATTTTTACTACTAATTAAGCCCTTCAACTTTTAATTCATAAACTAACGAATGTTACTGACCCATGGACGATGGCGATCTGATTTTACCGAGAAACGATTAACATCTCCAGACCTCGGCGGAAGGAACATTTGCATAAAAGGTAGAGTTTTGTCGTCATTGCTGATTAGATTACAAACCAGTTATTTAATCATAAATAAAATAAGAAACGTCTGATATGCTCTGAGGTGTAATCTGCAAATCTTCTTTCTTACAACTGGAAAACTCTAAACCAAAGAGAAAAACTTACACTTTTCCAAAGATAGAAAATTCATATATTTACCATTATGTAGTTTAATTATTCATCTCAGTCCATCCATACGTTATCTCGAAAACACTTTAAGGCACTATAAGTTTAAGAAAACGTTTTTGACACATAAAAATATTGATGATACGCAGGGGAAAAAAAATCGTTTAATAGATACCCGTCTGCCTGTCCATCCATACGTTATCTCGAAAACACTTTAAGCTAGGAGCTTGAAATTTGTTATACACGTACCTTAATAAAACTGATAGATCCAGTTCGTAAATGAGTCAATACGGGTAATTGCCTCATAGTGTTGCCCGATGAAATGCTTTGCTATATCAAATAAAAAATCGATTTTTTTTTTCTTGTAAAACGAAAACACTTCGAGGTAGCACACAGATATCTTAGCAAAATTAAGAAAAAATAAATAAATAAATAAATAAAAAGATGAACCCAATCGGGCAACTGTTTCAGAGGGTTGCCATATAAATTTTTAATTTCCTATTTGTTAAATAAAATTGTTTCTCCTTTTAAGTTCTAACGCCAAACTGATTTGTCGTACACAATCTCCGAGTTCTAGAAATATGTTTGGTATAAAAGTATTCACAATATATATATTTTTTATGTTTTTCAAATATGTCTGCAGAATATACGGTGTATGCAAAAAGCCAACGTGCGGTGGAATATTTCGAAAGGTTTAGGCCTTGGGAAAAAATGTTTTGGATAAAAGTTGTAGAGCACAATGAGGGACACTTTGTAGTTATCTTGAGCTCGACCCCGGTTCAAATTTAAAAGTTATTTAGAGGTTAACTTCATTTTTTCAATGTAACACTCCATTTTTGTACTCTAGATGTAGGGTATAGTAGGTTTGAGCAAATTTTACACATAAAGACATCATGATAAATAGAAATAAGCTAAATTGCCATTAATAAGAGAAGAAAGAAAATGATTTAATTGTTGTCTGCCTGTCTGTCCATCTGTTTGTCTATATGTTTGTCCACGCTAGAAATTTGAAATTTGATACCCAGATGCTTTAATAAAAATTAAAAGATCAAGTTCGTAAATGGACCAGTTTGGATAACTCCTTAATAGGGTTGCCATATGAAACCTTCGGCAATATCAAATAAAAAATTGCTTTTTTTCTTCTTAAACAATGTCATAAATAATGAATAATAAAATTTTGAACACAGATACGTTAGTATAATTAAAATAACTTGGCAGAAAATGAACCAAATCGGACAACTCCTTCAGAATGTTGCCATATGAAACTTGTGATTCCTTATTTATTAAATAAAAATTCTTCATTCCAATGTGAACGCAAAATGATCTGTGGTTCGCAATCTCTATGCTTTAAAAAGTTGTTTTGCATAACAATATTTCAATATATGTTTCTTTTAAATACATAAAGTCCAAAAGGGCGGTTGAATATTTCGGTAAGTTTAAGTTTTGGAAAAAAGGATTTTGGACAAAAGTTGGAGGGCACAAAATCGGACACTTGGCAGTAACCTTGAGCTTGTCAAATTTAGAGGTCTCTTGGAGGTCAACTTCATTTTTTTACGTAACACCCTACTTTTGACATCGGAAATGTAGGGTGTGTAAACTTCTACGTCTGAGAATATGGTTCACTTATGGTGCAAAGTGGATTATAGGGTCACCTCAAATTCAAATAACCTTTTAAATCAATAGTCAGTAATTACGCATATTCAAATAAATATTTAAAACGACGACGAGCTGTACAACACAGTATATATGTATACATATATATTACTCTAATTTTAACGACGACGATGAGTTTGAGAACGAAACTTAGATTGGACTGAAAATTGATGCTTTAGAATATGCGATCCACCAAGTGATTAATCGGCTCGACAAAGTGTACGAGGAAATGCAACATGTTCCGCATTCCAATCAAGCCAGATGAGAACTACACAACAACTGGTACAGAAAGTCTAAATCTTCTTATTCAGATACACTTTCCAGAGTCTGTTGTGACTGAAAACGAAGCAGAGGCCGACAGCATACCTCTAGGTGATGACTATCGTCCTAAAAGGGAGACCTGGAGGATGGCTATAAAAATCCTCAGACCCAATAATATCAAATGGGCAATCCGCTCATTTAAACCATACAAATCAGTAGGGGAGGATGGAATATTTCCTACTCTTCTCTAAAAGAGAATACACGAGCTTATGCCTGTTCTCATAAAAGTCTTCAGGGCCGGTTTTGCATGGGGTTATATTCCTAATGTTTTTGAGGGAAATAGAAGTGACGTATATGTGACGTACACGTACAGCAAGTGGCAGAACCACTGCGAAGCCGAAATCCTCCCATTAGCTTAATCTCATTTGTCTTGAAGACTATGGAGAAAATTTTGGAAAGGTACATAAGGGATAGAGCGCTTAAAAAGAAACCATTAAGCCCAAAGCAATTTGCCTGCCAAAAAGGAAAATCTACGGAGCTAGCTCTGCTAAACTTAATAGACGGAATAGCGGATGCGATCGACCATAAGGAAATTACCCTCTGTTCATTTTTGTACATTGAAGTTGAATTTGATGATACTTTCGAGGAGTACTACTAGCTGTAGTGCAGTAGGTGTACATAGCTATGCTTGCAAAACGGAGGATCAAAGCAGAGTTGTTTAATGAAACACTGGCAATATGTGTCACCAAACGGTGCCCATAATGTGGTATTCTATTACTGTTCTAGGTATGGAAGCGCAGAGTTACGCCGATGATCTTACGATTAACATCAGGGGCAAATTTTAGCTCTCTCTTCCCAAGAGGCTACAAGAAGCTCTACCGTTTACCAGGAGGACTAAGATGAGGTGCATAAATAGACTCACATTCTTTAGTGAACTGTTACCAATATCCAGGGAGGCTAAAGATCTCGGAGTAATTATTGATAAAACTGTCCAAAAATCCACGTTAGCACTGTAGAATTGTAGGAAACTGACTGGAGCAACATGGAGACTCAAACCAGGCATCATGATCTGGCTCTACAAGTCGGTAGTGAGACCTATGGTCAACTATGCCTCAGCGGCTTGGTGGATGAAATCTACACAAAAGACAATCGATCTTAAGCTTCAAAAACTGGCATGTCTAAGTGTAACTGGAGCCATGCGCACCACATCGACGGTAGCTATTGAAGCATTACTGTACCTACCGCCTCTAAGCAAAACTATTGAGAAGGAGGCAAAAGCAGTAATGTGAAGAGCCATTTCAGATGGATACGAGGATTGGAAATATAAGAGTCACATCTCTCTACCTGAAAAAATAATCAGATAAAATGTTAACCAAATATAATTTCTGCTTGCCCTTTAGAGTCAACATACCAGACAGTGAAGATAAGATCCTCAACCATGCAAAGGAGTTCAAATCTGGTACACAGAAGGCTCTAAAACCGAAGAGGGGGTCCAGCAGGATTTTATTGTGTTTCGTCCAACGTTGAAATACATCAGAGACTAGAGAAGTTTGCAGCCACATTCCAAGCGAAGGTGTATGCCATCGCCTGACACGCCGATGAAAACCTTCTTCATAACTACACAAATAAGAAAATATATATCTATTCAGATAGCCAGGCTGCACTTAAAGCCATATCTTCTCCTGAAATCAAAAGGAAGTTAATGCAGAAATGTGTCCTAGTACTGGTTAGTCTTGGTGCATAAAACCACATAACGGTACAATAGATTCGGAGACACTAAGGCTTTGAAGATAAGGAACAGGAGGATAAACTAGCCAAGAAAGGTATATCTGTACCCCTCTTTGGACCAGAACGAACCAGAAAGACACTGCTTAACCCTGAAAGAGTAGGGCTGATAGAGGAACTATAAGTAATGCGGAGCACAAAAGGCCAGTTTATAGCCGCAGTGCACAGGCTATAACAGCATCGCCATATTCTACTTCTAATTTCTTGTCCGTCGTATAAAACTAAGATATACAGCATAGATAAGTATAGACCAAATGTTTGAATATTACTGATTTTTTTTTAAACGAAAAAGTGGGCCCTTAAAGCAAAATGACACTTTACTGATTAGGCAGTTCGTAATGCGTGGTTCAAATACCATGGTACAAGATGAAAAAAATTCGAGACAGAAAAAAAATTAACGACCTTCTGCAGTTTAAATGTTAAGAAACGATCAAATCTTTCACAAGGATCACCAAAACAAGGAGGCAGACTTTCGTGTCCGATAGATGATTTAAGATTCGATGGACATTTTTATTGGTCTGTTGATTTGAAAATTCATGTACGTGTCGAAACTTTCTTATTTCGGTAACTTTTTTTTGAAAAATATCATTTATTTTATTAAAAAACTCAAAGACAAATCTTTGGAGCTTTGGAGGGGTTATCTATTCTCTGCCTAGTTATAGTAGAAATAGCTTGTACGGATTCATTTTTTTAATATATTTAAATGACACAAAAAGCTAAAGATCCACACAAATTATTAAAGCTGGAGTTGGAAACGAAATATATAATTATCTGCAATAGGTTGAAGCCACAGACAATTAATACTAATTAATAAAGGATGATTATTTCCAGGAATAATTGACAATGGTGTTGTAATTGTGTTAATGTAAAATAAATACTTTAGTCATAAAAATACTTTATTCAAATGGAACGAGGCGCGGTGTAAAGCTTAGCGTCTTTAAGAGGTTTCATCGAAGCGGCTGCATTCCAGACAATTACACAAATTTATGATCCATAAGCAAAACATACCCAGCAAATGGGAACTCACTCAAGAAAAATGTAATTTCACATGTACACTACTTTAAGCTTTAATAATTACATACCTAAATTGAAGAATATGCAAACGCGAGTTAACTCGTGACCGGTCAACAACGTTTGAGCATGAAAACATGAGTTAACTCGTGACCGGCCAACAAAGTGTTAATGTTAAAATAATATTACTTATTTTTAATTTGTTTACTTATCTGTAAATGAGAACAAAAGTTTGGTTTGGTATTTCTTTCACACCGAAAACCAAAAGCGAAAAATCGTATGGATCAATTTTCTAGAAAACAGAAGAAAAGGGATTTTATTTCCACATTTTTTCGCACTCAAGGAGAACATGTGACAAAAATGAATAATTTTTAAGAACATGAATGAAGTTTGTCTCACAATAATTTTTTTTCGGAAGATGACTGCACGCATTTCATTGTAAATCTTCCTTTATATGTAAATATTTATTGTAGGTTATAAAACGAGTTCTTCCCCTGCTTCAGGGTATTACTGGTTTTCTTGGAAATTCCACCGGACATAAAATTTAGGTACACATTTTTACGATGAATAAAGTGGGGGTATTTGCGAGAGAAGAGCTGGGAAACTAAAGTGGTGTTGTTGTTTTTTATAAACTCGTTTTATTGAAGCCGGGATGTTTCATGTATAGTCCTTGATTTCCAACAGTCAGTTTATCAGCGAACTTTATTTCTAACTTCAAATATTCATTTTCAATATTTTAGTGAGATAATTTAGTTTATAAAAATGACTATTTGGTATTTGAAGAGTTTCTTTCATTTTCAGAATCCAAAGTAAATAAATATCGAGATTTTAATGTGCATTTCAAAGTATGTCTGTGTGCAAACATTTACATTTTTACATTTTTCTAAAGCATATTTTGTAATTTTGTGACGAACTACAAACTGTGAATTTGGAAATTTCGTAAAGGTTCACTTTTTCGAAACAACATTTTATGCGTTTCAACTTTAAGCTAAAATTAAAAATTTCACTTTATACATTTCGAACGACGAAATAAACAGTCCATTTTAATAAGACTAAAATTAAAGCAGTGAGAAAAATATGTGACATTTGGCATTTCAAAATAAAAAATAATATGAAACAAATGTGGACCACAATTTGACTAAAAGAATTCCCACTTTAATAAATTTGTACGTCAATATGTCTTCAGAAATATAAAAAAGTAATTCATTCAAGGTCACATTTTTTCGATGTTTTCGATTTGCAAACAGTATCTACGCGTATTTCACATTTTCCTGAATGTAGTCATATTGCGTTGTAATCTTGTAAGCGTAGAAATAATAATCGGTTAACTCGATTCATCTGTGATATTTTTGATTATTTTTTTTCTTGTAAAGTATCTGTTCACCACCTTTGTATCCAATAACTTATAACTTTGTTGCATTTTTTTCTTATCCGGTAAAATAAATACGTGTTAAGAACATAGACTGGTTTTAAATATCGTAGGAAAGCAGCTTTATTTTACATGGCAATTTACCAAGTTTAAGTATTAACGTACTAATTGTAACCAATAAATTTTCAAGGTCTTCGGTCAAAGAACTGAATATATCCAGAGAAATTTACATTTACTTTTCTCTCTTTACACGTGTTACATAACCTATGCTCTGTTGACGTCTATATTTTGTCTGGAAAGGTATGACACCATAAAGTTTGGAAAGTCATACTAACTCTCTCAGCATAAATCGGCGATAGAATAAATTAAAATAATTTATAGGCTATTACAATTCCAGTTCCGTGGAATATTAATAAGTTCTTGAATTTTTGTTGGCGAAAAACAAAATTTGTTCGAGTTTTTGAATACAACTAAAACTAAAATGACCACCGAAGATTTTATATAAACATGTAAAAATATGCAAATAATTGTTTTGATTTTATAGTCTTTTACGAATTACCTAATATTCTGTACGTCAGAGATGTCATGGAATTATAATTCATTTCGTATCCATTTTCTTTTCAGAAAACACGACCAGATCAGAATCAATAGGGCTTCAGTGTTATAATGCATTAATTTGCAATCAATATATTCATAAAAAGCAACGTCATCATGAAAAGAAAATTCCCTCAACTGCTCTCACTTTTGTGCCTTTTTTTTCTTTAAGGTGGTCCCCGTGAAAAGTATTGTTATCCTACGTAAAAATTTATAAAAATATTAAAGGAAAGAATTATAAAATTTTAACATACCTATTCTAGCACATCGATATTTGTCTTTGTCTTGAACGTCAGTTACTCTGAAAATTTTGTTCAGGATTTAGTTAAATATATCAAATACAATATTCCACGCAAGTTGTTTCACCTTTATCAATCAACACTCAAGTTTAAATTCCTCGGAAGAAATATTCCAGTCGAGGTTGCACTACTGTGATTTAGACCTATATACATATGAGAGTGAGATACATTCGGTTTTGCAACCATAGTAGAAGTTTATTTTGAACAGCTTAAATTACCCCTATACTTCAACTTTTGCTAAAATTGAAAAATGTGACCCCACTTTCAAAATTAACGACTCATATATGCTTGTGTCTGCAGACAGCTTGGTGGTTGCTTAGGTAGAAATTTCTACACCTAAGCCTTTCTTGAGCTTAACAATCTTTATTCTTCCAAATCTCACTGCCTAAATCATCTTTCAGAAGCTGAAATGCAGAATGTTCTCTACCTCTTTTCATAATTCTTTCGCCTTCTTCAGTAGAGAGTAACAGGGATAGATGCTCTTATTAGTGTAGTATAAATAATTATATATTTCGTTCGTATAAAATTGTATGATAACCTAATAAATCGTTTGTAATGCCCAAAATTTAACCATCTTACTAGCAAATAAACTACATGCATATTCTATTATTCAAAATAAAATTTCTTTTGATACCTTTCTCAAATTTACTTCGCCAAATTTGTGAAATCTAAAACTCAGCAATTGGGAAAATTTTCTATTCTAAGACGAAAACTTTCTTGTTCTACTAATAATACTAATAGTATTATAGA
>QYTT01093596.1:2404-17669 GCA_006980735.1 Dasypogon diadema | reverse complement strand
GATCATTTGTGAGCAATTAACGCTACATAGAACTCCCAAGGCAGTCATTTTCAATAATAACCTCCCTTTAAATTGCATTATTCAGTGCAATATCTCTATCTTTGCAGTTCTAGTTCTCAATGTGCTTACTCCTCTTATCTTTTGCAACTTCAGAGTAATATAAAATCAGATGTGAAGCATTTTTTATAAATTCGAAGCGTAAATCTGATGATTATCCTAGTTGCAAGGCTTATAATAATATTTCTAGTCATGACCCAGCTGTGATATCTGATTTGTTTCCTGAATTCTTTTCCTTGTCATTTGTGTATACTGGCGATTCCAATGTTGCTCATGAATTTATGTCAGCATGCCTTTCTTCTGGTTCGTCTCTTAATGTAAGTGTGCCGTCTATTAATTTGACTTCTTTACAGGAAGGCTTACATGATCTTGATACGTCCTCTGCTCCTGTTGTTCTCGTGAACTTTCTTTCAAGATACTTTCCTTTGACTGCAGGAACTTAATTAGCCCTAGGCAACTTGGCTTTTTTAAAGGAAGATCAACTATTACGAACCTTACCTTATTTACTAATTACGTATCTAATTCTTTGGAGAAGGGATCTTAAGCTGGCTGCATTTATACAGATTTTTCTAAAGCATTTGATAAGCTGTCTCATAGGGTTATTATTCATAAGCTCAGTAAACTGGGCTTTGCTCCTTGCTCCTTTTACGGTGGATTTCGTCTTATCTGTCCGGAAGAAGTTTTTTGGTACTCCTCAGAAACTGTTTGTCGTTTGTTGCTTTTGTTGACTCAGGCGTCCCGCAGGGCAGTCACCTTGGTCCCCTTTTGTTTGTTTTATTTATTAATGACCTGATCAATCGGATAAAGTTTTCAGAAATTTTAATTTTTGCCATATACAATAAAGAAATTGTACGAAACTCTTGTAAGACCTATTCTCGAATATGGATGTCGGGTATGGAATCCTTATTACTCAATTCACATCAGCAGGATCGAATCTGTTCAGAAAAGATTCTTACGTTTTACTCTTCAAATGTTACCAAGGAGTAATCACTTTGATCTGCCTCCTTATGAAGAATGCCTTAAATTACTCAATATGCACTCACTTGCCAAGAGACGTTAAGTGTTGACGGTAACTTTTATTCATAGTCTGATCTGTGGTGATATCGACTCTTCTGATATCTTAAATCGCATATCTATTAATTCAAATAGGATTTTGCGTAACTGTGTCATATTTTATATTGATGGTCATCGTACTAACTATGAATTTTTTTAACCAATTAGCAATATGTGTAGACTTTACAACTTACATTATGGCATTTTGGATTTTACCCTTGATAAACTACAAGTTAAAAAATTTTTACTTGCTTGATATTGTTAGTTATTATTATTATTGATTTGTTATTGTAGAAGTATTAGTCAGATGATATATAATGTATCTGTTGGCCTATAAATAAATAAATAGATGGATAATGACCAGTCCTGGTAGATTCAATCATATCATAAAGATTGCTTGATCAATGAAGGTTTCGAAAACTAAAAAAACTCCTTTTCTTTTTATGTGACTAGGAATATTTATTTAAACAGTTGCAACATTTGGGATTCTGAATGTAAGTGGGTTCAGTAATCCCACAGGGAGCCTTTTGTCTAGGATACTTACCGCAGGTTTCAAAGAAAACACAACTACTGTTTCTACAAAGAGCTTTGTGTATGCTTCTGAAGTTGAAACGATTGGGATCAGAAAAGTGTAAAAATTATCTGCCTGTTGGATGTGTAAAAAGGGAAGGAACAATTAATTCATCAATGAATAGCTCAACTAAAGAAGTCTCGTCTAAGTCCTTAAGTGACAGTAACAACGCCAAGACAATGGCGATAGTTCTATCGAAACCATTTTCGTCAGATGTCTCAGGAGTGATCTTAAGTGGCAAATAGCCACAGTCAAAATACCCTGAACGACCGCAGCGATCCTTATGGACAGATAAACATGGAAAAGTGGAAGATTATAAATATCTATCTATAATATCTAAATATTAATCTATAAGATATTCTAGGAGTATAATAGATAAAATCGCTTTAGGGTTATGTAAATTTTTAGAGGAAGTTATAGACAAAATGCACACCAAAAGAAAAACAGAATTTACAACTTGTGACAAAATGAGGCTGTTATGATTCTCAGCAATCAAAATGTCAAATGTTAAAACCACATGCATAGTGATCACTGAGAAAAATATCCAGGAGAAAGCATGTCATTGAAACCCGTGGCTCAAAAATGGAACCATCTCTTTCGCCCTCAAATTTTTTTTTAAGACTATGTTTGAAAAGATGGCATCACAAAATATAGCTATTCACTATTATCTTTTCACACGAATTGCACATTTGCAGAACTAAAATCTTCTAACATACATTAAATTTATTATCTACGCACGAATAAAGTAAACAGAAAAGTTATCCCATATTTTAGTTGAGAATCCTCTCTTCATATATATTTCAGCGTAGTGATAGTGAACCAAATATTTTCCAAAGCTCACTTGTTCCATTCAGATTGGTATACAAATAAAATATATATATATATATATGGCAGGACCTAGTAACATAGTCTAGAACATATTTTAGGCCGATACTTATTGTTTTTGGTTTTATATAAGAAACAAACGATATTACAAAAGAAGAAATTCAGTACGACGTTGAGAATTAAATAAGAAACCTATAAAAACTGAAATACAAACACTACTGGCGTTCGAGTTCATCTTTAACACACATTCTTGCCAGCCACGGAAAATGCAAAGGTTTGCAATGCCTCGAAAAGTACCTTATGTACGTTTTTGGCAGTACAGATAATCATTGTCAAGTTGAAAGCTGCTAATTGTAAAGGGTTAGTGTATTATGCTGTACGTCGTAAGTTGCAGAATTTCAAACGTGTAAATTTTTCTTATTTTTTTATTCCTTACAATCTTATATTAAATATGTTTGCTCGCTTTTTAGACCACTCTTTGAGTTTGACAACAAGTAGTACCAACATCTAAGACTAGAAAAATGCACCTATATGTGAGAGTAAGTACTAATTTCTAGATCTTTACAGATCCAGATCCAAGATCTGTATAAAGATCGGCATCTTGTGTTGTTGTTGCAATTACGTGTCTAAATGAAATCCGGATCTTGAGATCTGTATGAATCTTGTGCAAAAAAACACACCTAGAAAATACACTAAACTATTGAAAGTAATGAGACTTCTGGTGAATATACCTAAAATTGTGTGTTTAATATTTCTTGTATGTTTGATTCAGAATACATTAAATAACTATCACAAATTGTTGTTTTTTTTAACACTATAACTACCTCTCTACTCTAGCCTCTCTTTCAGTGGCATCATACACTGTATTAATTCTATATCTGTTGTAAGTAGCTCGATAGTTCTAGTGTTAATACATATAAGTTTCACAAAAACAAAAACGACAAAATAATTTTGGTCAGATTTTGAAAGGAAATACTCCTCTGTGTGGTGTAATAAAAAATTTTGTGAAACTAAAGTACTCGTATATTTTCTGCTTCTGACTATTTAATTAAACTAGGAGACCCCTGTGCAATTGCACAAATTTAATATGAGTGGCATAACGTTTTTATATGTTCCCTTAATTTGCACCTTAAATTTCAAGCCTTTTTCCACACCACCCTAAAGGTAAGGCAAGAGGCGCGTTTTTTTTGGAGGGGACACCTCCTAATCTTCTCATGCAAGCAAGAATTAAAATGATACACGCAAAATATTTTACCATGCAGAAATGGACATTTCTCTGTGTCTTCTGTTTAGCCCTTAAAAGTTACTGCAAAAACTTAAATCTTGAACAGATGCATACTATGCAATAATTGGTTAAAATAATAGAAGAAATGAAAAAAGTTCCAATAAATCCATGTATTGTATACTTATCGGAGGCAAACACCGAACTTAATACCAAAGTTACCCAGGAACGCAAACCCAAAGCAATAAACACAACCCCGAACTGATGCGGATCAGTGTTGCCATTATAAAATTTCAAGAAAAGCTCGATGAAACTCCATATAAAAAAAGTGGCTGAAATACGGAACCGGGAGCTTTCTTTGTATAATTAATATATAGATTAATTAACGTTTTATGAAATATTTTTGCCTTTTCAATAATTATTACATAATTACACCAAGAATAAATATTTGGGTGACCTCCGATTGGGATACGCCCGGGCCCTCTTATAGCCTTGAACCTCCACTACTGTAGACTGTTGATTTGGAAGAACCCACTTTATCAGACACATCTCTGAGTGAAATATCAGGATTCCTTTGAAATGTCTCCTTAGAATAAACATTATAGGCAAAATTGTTCAAAAACCAACAAGATTGAAACTAACCCTCTTCGACTAGTGAGAAACAAATGATCGAATTTTTCCTGCGACAGGTCGTATTTGCAACCAATAACAATACTGATGAACTTAACAAAAGTTAGACTGTATTAAACTGATGGCTACTAGATTCCTTCTCCCAAAATTTTTACCACACATAATTTACATCATTTAGGCGGTTTCTTCGTATTGAATTCTCAGACGTATTAAATTTATTCAAACACATTCCACAGGCGAACCTAATTAACATTCATGACAAAACTTATAAGATTAGTTAAGACCGTATAAATTTTCTCCAACATTTTAGTCGAGAACTATCTTATAGGGTTCATTATCTGCTGTCCTTTGAATAGTTGATAAATCGCAATAATCTCTCAGAAATCTCTTCTTATCTTGCGAACATGCTCCTAATCTATTTTACAAGAAAGGGAAATAAATGTTTTCTTCAGTACAAACGAGAGAGTTTCCCGAAGAAATAAACAAGTTTGTCTTGTTTCTGTGTTATTATCATTACGAACGTGTTCTTGATGGGGTTTTCCATGAAAGATATTAAGATTTATAAGTTTTTTTTTTTAAGCCGAGAATTAGGCTTAGCAATGAATATAACTAACGTATCCAAATTGAGACTTTATCGAGATTGAGCAATCTCTAAAAATAATTCAAAGTTCAACATAGTTAAATTAAAACTAGAGTTCGTACTAGCAATAAATCTCTAAAGACCCAGAAGCTCATACAGACGTATGTGTACTCCTCCTCGTTCTGCTAGATAGTTTTCTTATTGCAATTTTTCCCCACATATGAATCTGCTGAAGATTTGTGCCCTTGTCACAGAGAAAAGAAATTTAGAACTAAATCCGGAGTCGCTGTTGGCAAACAAAAAGTGAGCTACTAGTTATCCTGAAATTAGGCTGACAGAAATTCAGATCACGTTGAGCTTTCAAGAAACAATTTCCTTATTATGTTGCTGGGGATGAAGTGGAACTAAACGAAAAATCACACAGCAGGGCAAAAAACTCAGAACTCTGAGAGGGAGTTGCTTCTCTGCCATGTTGTCAGCTTATTATTTCCGAACTAGGTAGGTAGCTACATGGCAGAACTAGACCAGTCCCAGAAATCCACCAAGAAAGTCATCTCCAATTAAGGTAAAGTTTGCCTAAACACAGCTATTTAATAGAAATGTCAAGCAACTCGTCGTCCTAAAAGTTTGCCATTGGATGCTAAATCGTTGGTAAGGTCTCCAAGGAATTCGATCTCGAACTGGCTTGATTGCGTCCTCAGAAGTTACTAATTAATTTCCAGTTCTTGCTGGCAGAAAGTTTTAGTTGTTGGTTATTTCTCTTCGCTTAGTTGAGTACATGCTATTTTATTAGTAATATAAAACAAAAAAAAGTACTTAGAACTGAGGACTATTCTTGATTTGACCGGTTTCATCGTAATTTTTGGTAATAATTCTCTGAGCAAGGGCAAACTTTGGAAGAGGGTTTAAGTACGTTTTAATATTTGAAGTTAATTTCAGCTTACTTCTTTATTTCTGATGCATAAGGTCAGCATATCTAATTATTCTTAATATACCGCTCAAACTATTATAAAGTCATAAAGCAAGATAGTGGGTCGAAGAATAAAATTAAATCTGGAAGAAGAAGACCATTGATTTATTATTTCTCTAATAAATTTTATTTCAAAGATATAGAAGGGTACAAAAGTACGTCGACCGATAGTATCTTTTGTTCAACCTTTTAACTCTTTCTGAAAATTCTCAAGACGTAATTTACACAAAACGCATAGTGATTGAGGTGGGGGGGGCTGGGTAAGTGGCATACAGAGGGTCCAGTTCGCGGTCCACACTGGGTGACATCATCGTCGGGGATGACACTCAATGTTTTCAAACATACAGGGTGCGTACGGTATTTGAGGACAAATTGACATTAGAACGGATTTGTTCACATTTTCCGCAAAGTTTATGATATTTCCATTAAATTTTTACATAATGTTAATTGACTCTTAGACTATAAAATTACTCAATGGAACTTCCATTAGCGGCAATAACGGACTCAATCCGGGATCAGAAACGACTGCATGCCCGAATCAAATGCTCTTTGTTCATGTTGTTCATTGTGGTTGTTATGTCATCCTTCAGCGATGAAATAGTGTTATGGGGATGCTTATTGGTCTCCCTCTCAACTACGCTCCATACATAATAATCCAAGGGATTAAGGTCCGGGGAGCTAGATGGCCAAAAGTTTGGGGTGATGTGGTCATAGAAATTATCGGCCATCTAATCTTGTGTCATTATGGCTTTGTGCGAAGGAGCAGAGTCTTGCTGAAAAACGTTTGGTCTGTCTCCACGTACGCTATCAATCCGGGGTTTGACAACTGTATCTAAAACCTCGAGTAGGCGGCAGCATTCACTCGAAGCCCTTGCTGAAAGAAATGAGGTGGTATAACATGCCGTTCGTTGCTGACAACACCTAAAACCATGAGAGTTGCGAGAAACTTCGTGTACATAACACGGGGAACCTCTGTAGGATCTGAGCATAACCACCTGTAATTTCTCCGTTTGAATTTTTGGTCTTGGTCGAAATTTTTTTCGTCAAAAAAACCACAACATATGAGGAACCTCAGGGTGCTTAAGTTTATTCAAGAGACGTTTTGTTCTGATATGTCTCTGATCCTGCATTTTTGCCGACATAAACTGTCCTCTGCGCATTACGTAAGACTTATAGCGAAGGTCTTCGTGCACAACTAGACGGATCAGGCCCTCAGAGACATCAAGATCTCTTGCAATGGCCCTCATGGACGTTGAAGGGTTTTCGTTAATGGTTTCTTGCATGTGTTGGACAAACTGTGTAGTTCTAGTAGTGTCCGAACGCATTTTGCGTTTTGCATCAGTTTCAACATTGCCAGCTGATGCTTCCAATTCCCGATCGTCAAGTTTTCCACTGTATCCATTTTATTTCTTATTACACGCAACAACAAAAAAAGTTAACTAAAATCAGCCGACTAGTTAAAAATTGCATAACTTCGATATAAAAAATCTATTGTTAGATAGCAGATAGTTAATTTTGTGATTTTGGGAAATGCAACATTGCAGATATTTTTAATTTAATTTAAACTTAATTAGAGACAAAGGACGTACTCAGGAATAAGAAACAATATTACAGTGTCTGTGGATGGCTCCTAACTTCTGATGTCTTCCACATTATTCAATTTCTACAAAAGAACTCACTTCTCTGGTTCCTCTACAACAAGAAGTAGTTCCTTTAAATCTACAGACTTCCTCCAAAAGGTTTACCAGTACGTAGGGAAATTTGCTACACGAAGATTACACTAAAATTTTTTATTGAAAGAAATTTTCCCCTAGAGTACGCACACTTCTTAGGGGAACATGTAAACTTTGTCTCCAGTAGAAATTTAATTCAAGACACGAAAGGAAGCACTTTTGGTCTGATTTTCCTGCGGAGTTTGCAATTCTTACATAATTAAGTTTTGAAATTTCCTTGCTTCATCATTAAAAATTAAATTACATGATTTCTTACTTCATGCAAGGTTCATAAGCGTGTTAAGTACTTGACACAGCTTTTTTTTCTAAATGAATAAATTAAAATAAAAAAATTGCTACCAATCTTTCACATGTTTCAAATGCGTGTTTAACAAGAAGTTTGACAGTAAAGTATGTATGTAAAATTTTTAGAGTTTCCCCTCCATATCCATGCGCAAATTCAATTTTCGTATAAAACCCTTAAAATAGTGACCATGATAAGTGCTTTGCAACTTGGAAGAAGGCCCCATATGGATTTTCTCATTGTTTACAAGATTTATTACTACTGGACCGCTATTAAGGGAAATTCTAGCACTTTTCGTTTTATACGTAGTGCTGTCTACGTCTGCCCAGTATCAGGTGTACGCCAGCAATTTAAAAAGAAAAATGTCGGGAAAATTCATGGCTGATTAAGAAATCGGACAAAGAAACCACTATCGTAGGAAAAGAAATTATTTTTTTCTTTTTTATGTTTTCTTGCATTTATTTGGGACGTATAATCGGATTTTATATTCAGGAGAAAAATCGTCAATAGTCAATTGAGATTAAGGGAATTCCTGAAGCAAATTTTCCCCATAACTACGATGACTCATAATTTTTAGATTATTAGGCAGATTTTTGTTAAATGATCAAAATTAGCATGTTCAGCCCTTATGCCTACAGCGAAAAAGTCTACACCATGGGTGTATCATACATTTTGTATGTGGAAAAGTTGCATTAGTGAATTTTGACTTGAGATTTCCCAGTATAGAGTGGAGGAAATTTGTAATTATTTTATAAATTATTATTCCAGTGCTGTCAGTAAATGTCTTTGCTTTCCTTAAATTCAAATTTATTGGGGAATAGTCACCTCTTTTGAGGGAATATATGCATGAGATCTATAGTGAACATTATTGCACTGAATAGTATTCGGCTTACTAAAATTTTGCTTAGCCTACTTAGAGATAAAAAAAGGAATTTTTAGAAATTTAAATTACTTCAAAATAATAAAATAAGTATGTCACCTTTGCTGTGTCTCTAAAAACATTAAGAATTAAGATATAAAATTCTACCCGTAGAACAATGATGGGCATTTAAGCGTAGATTTTCATTGTTTACACTTCGGCTTGGTGGTCCAGAATGTTTTTTAATTCGCGGGTAGTGAAGCAGAAAGTGATGCTTAGGCTTTAAGTTATCTTTGAAAAGTTTAATGTATAGTGAATTATGTTCACTAATTAAAGCTGCCAATTCAGATATTTTATTTTGGTCGAAATTCGATTGAATAAGATAGTCAACTATTTTAATAAAAATGCAGACAAATGCCCATACTTCATCGTTAGCAGGAATTAGATGGGGAATTAGAATTAGAATTAGATGACCTATCATCAGAGGCAAGTAGTGCACAAAAGTCCACATTTCCTTTGCTGACATGTTAAATCTTTTTCTCTTTAAATGGGATAGTGTAACTTCCTTAGAAATATTGTTGATTTCTGTATCTCCATAGGGGAAATTTTGTTTCAGTCGATTAAAATGTTCCAAAGAGAAGATGTTTTTACTAATATAATATTGAAAAACATGGGCTAAATTGTAATGTGCAATGCCTTCAAAGATGTCGTGCATAGTATCCACAGACATATCTTTGTAATATGAAAGGAAGGAATTTTATTCCATAACGATTCAGAATTAACACCGGTTTTTGTTACATCAGAAATATCTATATCCTTTTCATAATTTTCTTGTTTTCTTAAAATTGAAGTATCCTCATCACATAAAGTATGGGCGTTTTCCTTATTGCAATAGCAGAACCTGCAAAAAACATTTGCAGAAATGATTTGCATAAATTAAAAACTTGATGAATACCTAAATTGTCCCCTAATACAAGGCCTAAAATAAAACGGACATTAATGATCCGACCTTCTAAACTGAAATCTAATCCTTCAACCTCTAAAGATAATAACTTTTCAATCAAAGTATTAAGTACAGAATTACTACCATAATTTTTTAAATCCTCTGATTTGAATAAGACTGCTAAATATATTTTACTTAGCTGCGAACTATTTTCAAGAATTGGAAAACTGTAATAAACTGCAACAACTGATTGATTTCCTGCGTGAGACCCTAAAGGGTTATTTACTTCAAATCCATCAGTATATATATAAAAAGTACGGAAATAGTATTTTGCCAGGGTATAAATCTTTTTTTTTCCTGCCACAATTTTCCATGTAAAAATGATTTAAGTTCGTTTTCTGTTTGCATGACACATTCCACTTTTTTTAAACATTCGCCTAATACATTTTGGGTTTCAGATATTTTTTGTATTTGGAAATCTAAAGGCATAATAACGCCTTGATCTACTTTTTGCTTAAGTTTTATTCTAGTTCACAGAAATTATTGTGTTTTAGATATCGAAGCAATTTGTATTCAGTTTCAATATTTTCATACATGTTCATGTAAGTATCGAGAAAGTTTTTAACACACAAATTCTCAATAGCGTTAGAACTAAGGAAATTCTTTAAGTTCTCTATTACCGGTGTAATTATTAAATCTTTTATATTAGTTTGCAAGTTCGTAACATCTTTGCGTGAAAAATTGTCATTATTATGAAGAAGTAACATAAATATTAATAAATCTTCCTGTAAACTTTTTTGTATTAATTCCATATTATAATCCGTCTGGTTTTCGTGGCTGTTATTGTCAGAAGTATTTTTATTTTGAGAAAATATTGTTGATGTATTTTCGACCCGATGTATTACTGTGGGTTTTTTTACATAATTAGATTCAGTAGAACTTATTTTTTTCTCGACAATTGTTGAATGAATTTTTTCCACATTTATAATAAATATAACGAACTCTTCACTGGATGTATCGATTTTTTCTTAGTTTCTTAAAAAAACATTTTAATATTTGCCGCTCATCAAAATTAATCTTGTCGCGATGATATGTACAGAAATATTAAAGAAGTCATTAAAGAAGTCATTGTTGCGTTGTAGTAGATAAACAATTTCTATCCTTTAATAACAATAAATTCTTTTATTATTAATATGTTCGAACTGACCGATTGGCACTTACCAGTTTTCTTATAAAACAAACAGTGAAATTTATTATTTCTCTTCTAATTAATTTTTTTCTAAGAAATAATAGACCTTACTCAAATAGTCCTACATTGAGTTGAATGCAACAAAAAGATTAATTAACTGCACTATTTTATAAATATTTCATATCTCACTTGCATTTTTCAATTCTATTGGAAGTATTTCCTGTTAGCCTCCAATAAGTTACACAAACAAATCCCGACTAAAATGAAAATTACTTTCTGGTTACCACAAAACTAAATCAACCACATTTTCAACTGAAATATGTATAAACAAATAAATAGTAAACGGTACCTCGAATTTGTTCCTGTCTGAGTGGTGTACGGGAACCGGGAAGATATATTTTCTTGCGACCGAACTGCATATTGACGGCCCCGTGTTAAAGTATACTAGACCTTCCACTTTACATTTTTATGAGCGAAGATAAAATTATCCAAGTTCTTATGTACTCCACACAATCCCTTGTAGCAATTATACATTTTTTTGGAAACCGCAATTTTCTTAGATACCTTAAAATTTCTTACATGTTTCACACAAAAAAATTTGTCGATTAGCTAACTACTTTTGCTAATTTATCAATAAAGTTTTGTGTAAATCACTCAATATTTTTTTGTTGCTTTACACAAATTTCTCCTACAAAAGCAAGGTCTAAAATAATCAATTATTTGGGAGCATTTACATAAGCCTAAAAAATACATACAAAAATTTTTACAAAAGCCATTTTGGGCAATTTTACACATACTTTTTCTTTCAGTGTAGGTAATGACGAAATACAGCCAAAGGACGTAAAATGCGGCACTTATATCCTTTTCTTAAAAATGGAAATATTTTATTATTCTTCTAGTTGGATAAAATAGAATTAGTTAAAAGTGATTTCCAGGATAAATATGAAAGAGTTGCACTAGTTGCACCTTAACCCCAGTAGAAATTTGTTAGGGGTGGTAGAATTTGGCACAGGACTGGCTAGCCCGATTTCTATTAGGGTTCTGATAGGGTAGCCTGATCTGGCGCAGATCCGAAAAGTAACGCTGTTGGGAGTCCAAGCCCTATTAAGCTAACAGATAACATTTTTAAATAGAAATAATACAACTTCGCCTCAAAGCCGATCTACTACGTATTTGCACTCACACCCATCTGCGTTGTTTGCAAATTTATAAGAAAATTTAAAAGATAAAAAGAACCAGAGTAGGAAGTGAACAAAAATAAGTGAATATTTAACCGAAAATCGAATGTGTAATAATTAAATATCCAGTGCTACCAGAATTTTACTTAAATCTTTTATTTTTGGCAGACAAACTCATTTCTATTGAATGAAGTGGATGAAAGTGATATTGAATTGGAGTTTGGTTACCTTTACGCGACAGCACACTACGTTAATAACAGTGACTCAAACATTGAAGAAGCCCTCAACGATAACAATTTGCAAATTGAGGAAAATATATCAGACAACTATTCCAATGAAAATGACAACTTGCTAATTGTGGAAGGTAATCCATCTGGAATGATGAAGAAAATATTTATGTCAGGCCCTATCGGCATGCAACGATCATCGCCGACTCCTTTCGCGTCCCGTGTAGTATCATCATCAGTAGAGCAAAAGCAAGGACATGGTTCTTATTTAGCAAGCGAAAACATTTAAGAAAGCAATAGGACCAAAAAGGCATACCAAAGCATCGTATATTATCGACACACTCAGACTATTTCTATGACCCAATATATGTGATGTGAGGGAATCAAACCCGCAGAAAAATCCAACAAAGAAAATCCTAATAAACCTTCACAAACATGAAAACTAATTACAGAACAAGATTTCGATGCTTACTCGACAATCCTCATAACTGCAGGTGCATTTCATTCTCTCGTGAGTTATGGCGGCCAAATAGCCTTCCAACGCTACTGTATGTACCATCAGTAGCCCTTAGTAATAGTATTCTACCTTACTAGAATAGCGTGAGAAGTTTTGGCATAAAAATTAACTCACGTATATGAAATGTTGTTACCACATCTCGGAAGCTATTGGGAAAATTTACACTGGTTTTCGTCGTCTTTGGTTATCAGCTTCAGTTCTTCCAATGTCCACCCGTCTAAAACTAGTAAAGAGCCTAATACTCCCCTCTTTCATATATGGCAACGTAATCTTCCCAAAATTAGACTCTAGCTGTGCACATAGGCTAAATGTGGCTTTCAATGACTTCACAAGATTCATATATGGACTACATAGGTATAACCACATGTCTGCCTATAGCCCTCTTGTGCTAGGAAGTACCGCAGAGTCATATCTTAAAAGCAGATCACTAATTCTCTAGTCGTGAGTAATGAGTTTGTACAGACGGTGGTCATCTGTGTTATACCTTAGTAAATATATAACATGCTGATCTCTTTTTAAGGTCTTTGTATAACATATACCTTAAGAAGTTTGGTCTACCGTGAGTTTGTTATTTTATTTGTGAGGTTGAGTTCGTAAATGAGAATAATCGGCCCACAGGAAATGAAATCTCAAGACGTGAAATCTCTTCTTTAAGTTGCTGGATGGTGGTTGGCTTGTTGACATAGACTTTACCCTTCAGATGGTCCCAAAGAAAGAAGTCTAACGTTGTCAAATTGCAAGATCTCGGTGGCCAACTTGATTCACTGTTTCGGGAGATTATGCGCCCGGGAATCTTCACATGCAGGAGAGTCATTGTGTCGTGGGCTGTGTGACATGTGGCGCCATCTTGTTGAAACCATATATCATTGATGCCAATATTGACCACAATAATCATTTTTTAAAGTGGTTCTAAAAAAGGACATAACATGTGTCAACCATCAAAGGCACTACGCCAATAATGGCTTCTTTCGACAACGCTGCTAGAATAACAGGAAGCCTGTATGCAGTACTACATAACTTTTGCAAAAACTGCACGTGTAAATAATACTTTATTCTTACAAAATTTTAAATATTTTGGAAAATTCCGTAATAACTATGGCAGCGTACTGAGGAGATGATAATTTCCAAAATTCCAAACTCTCTGGAAATAGATTAACTGCGTCTGCGTGTGTATTTACTAACGTACTCGCATATTTATATTAATATTTCTATATTTGATAGTTAAAATAATAAGGAATTTATTTGTATATTCGGCTATTTACTAACGTACTCGCATATTTATATTAATATTTCTATATTTGTTTTAATTTAATTATGAACTCAAATATTAATTTTTAATTTAAACACACCACTAACATTCCTTTCTATCTTTTATGTTTCTTTAAATTTACTATTTTCAACAAATAGCTAACGCCTTGCTTAAATATTTTATTTGTTGCTATTTAACTACCTACGACTAATTCGTTTCTTTATTCCAACAAATTCTCAGGATAAAGGAACGCGCCGAAATTAGAACTTATATTAAGCCAGTCACTCATTGTTCAGAATTTTCTACTTTACATGCAATTTTAATTATGGGTTTTACGACTTTCTGCCGGCACAATTTGAAAAGGGAAGGACGATTAAATTCTTCTCTTCTCCTTTGTTTCCTGTCAACATTGTAAAAATTGCAAAATCTCTAATTTTAAATTATTAAAGCCACAAGATTTTGAAAGCTCTTTCTTTCGTTCGTTTATGTACAGGAAAAAAAGCAAAAAACTGCTTTGCTTTTAATGGTGCCTTTCACCAGGAGGACTAAGATGAGGTGCATTAATGAGCCCACATTCTTCGGGGAAATGGTACCATTATCCAGGGAGGCCAAATATCTCGGAGTAACTCTCGATGATAAGCTAAACTGGAACCAGCATATTGACAAAACTGTCCAAAAGGCCACGGCAGCACTGTGGAACTGTAGAAGGCTGGCTGGAACGACATGGGGACTCAAACCAGGCATCATGCTCTGGCTCTACAAATCGGTAGTGAGACCCATGGTCACCTATGCCTCAGCGGCTTGGTGGGCAAAGTACACAAAGGACAATCGATCTCAAGCTGAATAAGCTTCAGAGACTGGCATGTCTAAGTGTAACTGGTGCCATGCGCACCACATCGACGGTAGCTATGGAGGCATTACTGTGTTTACCGCCCCTTAGTAAAACTATTGAGAAGGAGGCGAAAGCGGTGATGTATAGAGCCATGTCAGATGGTAGAGAGAATGGAGATCTAAGAATCACATCTCCCTGTTTGATGGGATTAAATCAGAACCAATTTTGGATATGGTGGCAGACAGAATGTTAACCGAATATAACTTCTGTTTGCCTTTTAGAGTCAGTATACCGAATAGGGAGGCCATGGTTCTTGACCATGAAAAAGGAGCCCTAATCTGGTATAC
>QYTT01093585.1:39498-82127 GCA_006980735.1 Dasypogon diadema | reverse complement strand
ATCGCTGCCTTCGTTAGGAGTAGATAAGTCTCTATTGTTATTTGGTCGATGGTTATAGACTTTGGGTTTTTTGGACATATTTTTTTTGGAGGAACCCAAATTTTTTAAATCGGATATTTTCAGGGTTTGTCCGCTCCAGTCGTCAGCAGTTCACTCCCCGACGGGGGGATTTGTGGTTGGGGGCTGGGGGTCTAAGCTAAGCAACGCCTCAGGCGGTAGTCGGGTCCACTGCATCAGAGAGTGAGGATCACGCGTGCCTCAAAAGCTGTTTTTGAGTTTTTGTCACGGCAGAAAACGTGTAAAACGAACTGTTTACTGGAGCAGCGTTACGCGATTCAATTTTGCTTTCACCTGGGCAAATCCGCTTCCAAGACGCTTGCCTTGGTGGTTCAGTGAGTTCAAGAACAGACGGGAGACCGTTGAAGGCATGGAGCTATCTGGACGCCCTTAAACGAGTGTCTTCTTTGCTTACCCACTGTAGGGATGATATCTCGGGAACTATGGAAGTAATCGGTACGTGTGGGGTCTCGAACGGATCTCTACATGATACCATAATAAAATATAGCAGTTGCAGGGCGACGTGGTGTTCAAAAGTTTAGTTCAAAGATGAAAGGACTGATATCTCTTGGAATAAGACATGATATCGGGGGAGCGCAGTTGAAAGTATTAATTGCGCCTTTGGACACCCCCTCGCCCTGCGATTAACACATGCATTTTGTATGATCACGATTCTAATTTCAATCATTTAGATTTTACTTTTAGGTATCTAGATGACGACAAAAAAACGACAATTTCATGCGCACGTAATTTTATTTTTTGATAGAAAAGAACAAATTTCGCATTGGTGCTATTTGTTTATATAAATTTATATTTATATAAAGTTAGCACCACATCAAAAGTTTAGGATAAAATGCACAAAGCCAAATTTTATTTTTTCACGATAAATTTAGGACAAAAAAATAATAATTTTTGGAATACTTTTCATTTAATTTGTGTTGTTAACTTTATACATCTTCTCAAATAAACTCCACGTGTAGGCTATTTAATAAATAAATAAATTCTGTCATGCCTGATTGTAATGTTAATTTGAGTTAATTGAGTTTTAAGAACATATTCTTTAGTTCATAGCTCTAAAGAAATAAACAAAATATTTTTAATATTCACTTGATAATTACACAGCGGTTTGAGTAAAGGATTAAATGCACTGGTGCCACATAACATCTCACAAAATAAGAGTAAATTCGATGCGGTTTGTTTAAGCCGGTAAAATGCTTTGTTAACATATTTTCTGTGCCCATTCCTTATTTGTCTAAGATGGGAAAAGGGTTGTATAGTGTTGGCGGAACCCAAATGAAGGTCTGACCCCAAAAAAACTTATGTTCAAATGTGAATACAATTGGTCTGGTTCGGTAATGGTTGGATACAAGCAAATAGCAACAGTTGTAAAAAAAAAGAAAGTACTGCTAAATAGATTGTAATATGTATTCATTCAAATTTTATTAAGAAACTAGATCTACAAAGAGTTTGATCTTTTGTCCCAGGCGCTGGCTATTTTCGTGTTAATGTGTTAGAATCGTCAAAAATAAATGTTTTAGGCTGGCCACACACTACGGACTTTCTCTTCAGATTTAGCCGATCGTTTCAAGAACAATCTGTTAAATTTGAAATGTGTGGGCAAAATCTGTCGGTTAAATCTGGAACGAAGATCTAGCTAGTCTTGAAAATTTACCAGAATCGTTCAAGTCTGGAGCAAAAAACCGAAGTGTGTGGGAGCTTCGAGCCTCGTTCCTTCAGTTTTGTCATTGATTCCTTCCAACAAAAAGTCGGATCCATTTTTCCTGTCGCGCTAACCTGGAAACAAAGCCGGTAGTATGTGGACAGCATTGCGTAAATCTGAAAAACTGCTCCGACTTGAACAATCGATTAAATCTGAAGAAAAAGTCCATATTGTGATTTACCATCACTTGAATTTTGAATTGCTCTGTTCTAATGATTCAACAAAACAAATTTAAGTAATTTCAGTTCATTAAATTTGAAAATGATTACTCCAGAGCTTGATCTTATTTAGCGCTTGTAGGAAGAATTGGACAGAAGGACAAGATAGTAGCTCTGCTCGATATGTGACTAATACAAGTCCTGGTCTGACCTTTCCTCCACCCAAGCGTTTAATATAGGACCAGAACTTAGAGAGAACTTACTCAGGAGGTCTTGGGGAATTGAGACCAGAATTTACGCCAATTTTTTTGACAGCCGGTGACATTTCCCGAATTTGTTGTTAAATGAAGTTTTTGTTAAAAAATACTTGCGGTTTTTATTCGCTCTGCTAAGTGATTCTGATTTATTTAAGCATTTTTGTGACGTTAAAGCCTAAAAAAGCCAATGTCAGTGGATATGCCTCTCGCGAAAACAAAGAAATTATGGAAAATGTGAAAATTTGAAAGCGGCCATTTCAGGCTTTGAATTTAAAGTGAGTGCTTAATATAAAAAGGCAGCTTGTGTTAGAATTCGGCTGAAATAATAAAGAAATAGTTTTACATCCGCTAAATACCTTCATACAGTGTGCAAGTGAAGAATTAAAAGGCTATTTTTTTAGTTCGACGTCATTGGCAGGCAGAAAACTGCATGATTTTTGTCAAGGTAAGTGGTTTGTGGTTAAGGCTACTTTTGACAGTGGCGATTTACATGCCAAAGTCGAATTGTCATTTAAGTTTTAAAGTCTCAGACTGTTTTATATATTTCAAGTCCTAGGCTTAATAATCCGAAATATTGGTAGGGGAAACAAGTCCTGTGTAATCTGCCTAGAACCTATGTCGAACAGAGCTAGTGGCAAGGTAGGAACAACCAGAAAGAATGGCAGAATATCTTCTCGGAAGTGAGGGAAAAGCTAGTTAATAATCTTCTAAACAAAATAAATTTATTAAAAAAGACCAAAGGTATCAAGAGTAATTTTGACATATTTTTTTACTTTATATATAAGACTAAAGCTTGTTATGATTTTGCATTTCTTTTCTCCTCTGAATTTCGATTTTTCTTTGTGCTGGAAAAAGGTTTCATTACTTTTTTTCTGTAATTGAGAAAAATTATTTTTGCACCACACTGAGGAGCTCTTGGGTAATTAAAAGTTATACAAATATAAATTGTCGGTGGCTTTTGTGAGACTAATTAAACACGAAATGTTCTCCAGAAAATGGAAACCTCTACTATAAAGTTACTCCCACAAGTTGAAGTAAATCCCTATCTGTTAACCATTTCAGTCTTTTATTTTGTTTATTATAGCCATAATTTCGTAAAAGGCCTGTTGTTCTCTACAGTTTGCATTGCATTTTAACTAGATATTGTATGGCTGTAAAAAGTTATTGTTATACTGCTCCACATTTGTATCAAAATTGAGTACATTAATAAGTTCACCTTAATTGTTTGCCCATTCAATTCTTTGCTGAATTTGGTATACTCTGCAAATATTCTGGCTTTCGGTTAAAAATTGCCGTCGCGATTGTGTACTATTTTGGTAAGCACGATTTATTTCTTTGGAACGAAACTATGGAAAAAATATCTTTCGAAAAAATTCATGAATGAAAGCTTTAAAAATGGCGGCGGAAACTTTTAACCCTAGGAGATGAAGTTATTCTTTTTAATAATGCTTTTTTCGTTCGAGTTCTATGAAATGGTAAAATTTGGAAATATCAGATATCAGATCCCCAAAGATAATAAGATTAATCCGAGTTTTGGAAACTATTCAGGGTCACTTTAATGTCACATGCAAAGTAAGGATTAACTTCTCAACATTGTTTCTAAATAATTTCGTGTTATGCAATATGAGAATATCTTTATAAAGCATAAATCTGTACAATAGTATGGAAAAAAAGAGGTATACTTACTCCATTTATAACAAAAGTTGCAACTTAATCCTCGACCCAATAGGCTTGGGTATATCTCGAGTAAAGGCGAAAGTAAAGTAGATAGGATTAAATATTTCTACGTACAATTAATTCATCCTACATAGATTTATATTTCCCAAACTGCTAGTTACTTTGAGATCTACACAAATCAACAATCCACTTTTAGGGCCATGCAAACAAACAAAATCACAAGAGACACCATATTTTCCTTAAGACATTTATTTACACAAAAATTCCACTAAATATTATTCATTTATTATCTGTACGACTGAAACTATTTATTAATTGTTAGTTATCAATAAAAGAAATGTAATAACACGAAAATACATTTTTCCAGGCGAATGAAAAAAACCTAACGCGGCGACATTTTCAGGCAAGATGCACTGCCTTGTCATTTTCCTTTTGCACACAAAATTTTTAGAAAGCACATTTCTAAACAAATTCCACTCACTTCTATTAAACAGCGAATGTATTCAATTATTAAATATATATTATTTACTATATTTCACTTAATACCATAATTATCATCAAAATTGGGTTTCAAAGTTCCTCGTCCACCAAAATGTCGGGCTACGAATGTGTGCGCGTGCCAACACCGTGCATGTAAACATTTCGCCCAACACTATCAAAAGCATAATGTTTTTCGAAACATGCGCTTCAGTATTCGCCGCATCACGAACAGAAATTGTACACACCCAGAATTTCTGGCTTCCCTAAACATATTGTAATAAATGCTTTTAATTTATTCAATTCCTCAGCATCTATTGCACAATTCATGCTGAAAGATTTTTGTTTTTTCATTGTAGCGAAGTGGCAGAGTTATCTCCCAAGATTTTCTCATAACTTGTGAAACAATCAATCAAAATGGCTGAATCGGTCAACCAAGCGAAGTGACATTTCTTCTAAACGTTACAAATTAAGATGACCACAACCTAAACATTACAAATTCCACGGCTACAAACCTAAGCGTTACAAATTCCGTAATACAAATTAGCGCACACATTGACACTTCACTCACACATGAAAAACAAAATGAAATGAAAATTGAAATGAAATGATAAGTTTCACTATTTAGGGTTTCCAGAGCTGCTCATCATCGCAAGCCTGGTTTTCAATTTAGATCAAATTGAATAGGAAGTCCAGGGAAACTTATTTGTTGCTTGTAAACAAAACCAAAAGAAAAATGTTGTCTGATTTAGACTGAAAAGCTTTCAATAAGTGCCATTTTTCTTGTAGAAGACTTAAAGAACCCAGTTAGCTTATTAACTCTGTAAAATAACCGAGTTAATTTAACCCAGTTAATGTATAATAACTCTGTACTCTGTTGCCAAAAAAGAAAGAAGAAAACGCAACTAGTAAATTCGTCAAAAAAAGAAAGTTATTGATAGTTGATAATGAAATTATTACTGGAAAAGAACAAAATGAAAGTGAAAGAATAAAGTTGTAGGGAAACAAGAGGAAACCCAATATTCATTCGTCCAATTAGCACGTATGGAAATAGCAGAAATCACATCACAATTAAAATCAGACTCTTCCTCGGGATCAGATGGAATGACTCTAAACGAATTGATCCTAATTATTGATATTACTAACAAGTGTATAGAAAAATGTGATTTCGTTGATTATCTATAGAAGAAACATGTTTCAGGCTATTATCTAAGGACGGTAACAGATGCAATTCAAATAATTACAGATCAGTTACTATTACCACTGTGGCTAGCTCCAAAACAGTATGGACGCGACTCTAACAGCTCTCCCTTCTTGCACGGAAGCCATCTGTATCCTGTACTTTTATAAAAATATTGGCCCACACCTCGTTCAATGTGCCAGGTATTTAGCAGCGTCCTTTGTGAGGATCATGCCTACTCCCACTGCTATTGTGGGTATTCTTCTTCTAGTAATCAAGTCTATTTCTGTGTTCTTAGTTAGTTTCCAACCAAGGGCTCAGAAGGCTCGTAGTTTGGTTAAGTCTCCTCTGAAGTTATTCGGTGTTCCTGCAAAGATTATTCCAGCGATCTCATCGGCATGTCCCAAGAGAAAGATCTTATCTGGCATCTCCATAGAAAGAATCCATACATTCTAGAGACTCGAACTGAGAATTGATCCCTGAGCGACTCCAGAGATAGTCCTTTTCTTGTGTGGTCCGTCTATTTAGTCATACTTCAACTTGCGGGCGCTGAAACAACTTTTGACTATGCACTTCGGACGCGGATCACCTGTCGGAATTGACTGTGCTTTTAACAACGAATGCTATTCGTCCCGAGCAGTAAATTTCTTTCTGCTCCGTATCTGCTGTAGTTGTGATCTCTTTTATTGCACCTATCACGAACCAGGCTGATCTCAAATAGCCATCGAACTTGTTTAGTAACATATGGCTCAGAAGCTTGAGTCCTAACAAAGCAACAAAAGGGGCAGATCCAAAACAGAAAGGTAGACGTAGGTGAGGCAAATACTTTGGATCCCATCAAGTACTGAACCGGTGTATGAAGATCCACTTTAGTAATATTTGATGGAAAGAGGATTGATAATGTAAAAAACTAAATTTTGGTAAATATTTTATGAAGATACTTTATTTTGTGTAGCAACATTAACAATATTCACAAGTATTCATAGTACGTCTGCATAAATAATTCACTAAAATACTTCGTATTTCGTTTCTTTTCTCGTTTGTTTTGAAATTGTAAATTAGTTACATATACAATATATATATATATATTTATTTATTTAGAATAATTATCATAGGTACACAAACTCTAGATGCACTTTAAAACAACCTTATAATATATCTACTAAACAAGTTACATTATTATTATATTTATATATTACATCTACATTCAAAGTTCTAACAATACACTGTTTTCTTATTTTCATTTACAATAAGTACATACATATATTAATACACAGGTATAATTATTATGTATATGCTTATTCTGTTAGCTCTATTTAACATATTTTATCCTATTCGGTATGCGGCTTAATAAAAATTTGGCACATAATTCTCCGAAAATACTATTACTATTCAGATCGATTGAAGTCCTCACAATTTAATACAAGAATACTATTTGTGTGTAATTTTTCTTTTGATTCGTTCGTCTTTGTTTTTATTTTTTTGGAATTCATCTTCATAAAACCTTTTTTTTGCTATTTTAAATATGCAACGATGGCAGTAAACATCTACAGAAGCCTTAATTTCGATAAGTAAATGTGGGTTAAATTGCACTCTTTAGAACGTAATTTTGTTACGATTTCACAACCATAATTGCAAATTTTTCCACGGAGATATTTTTATGTTTTCTTTTTTTTTAATTACACGTATTTAATTTATTTCACATAAATTAGAATTGTTATGTATACCATTTCCAAGTTAAATTCAGCCTCGTTAAATTGAACGTGGTCCAATTTAAATGAATTCTGCACTAATGTAAATAAAATATGGTCAAATTTACATGAAACCTTGAAAATTATTTTAAATATTACAGCGAATAAAAGGATTCATTTACAGTAGAAAAGGTTCTATTTAACTTGGACCAAGTTTTAGTTAAGGTGGATAAGGTTTCATTTTAATTAGAACAGGCTTCATTTAACTTGGAAAAGATTTCATTTAACCTGGAAATAGAATATAAACCATTTGCGGGTCATTTTATGTTTAAATTATATTTTGGTAGTGTCTGCAAGTTACCAGTTTTATCATTTCGCTTTTACCTAGAAAGCATAAGGTACGAACATTACAAAAAGTTGGCAAGAGCGTACGATGCGTCCACTGAGATTGGAGGAGTATGGAGCAATGTAAAATTGTGGGGTTAAATATTTAAACATTTATAATGAAAAAATGCATCATCTGAGTTATGCGTAATTTCTGTAGCTTTGCGTACACAAATAGATGGACATTTACTTAAGAAATAAAAAGAGGAGGGATTTTTTGTTGCCATGTAGCTGCCCAAAATTAAATAAGTACACCACCGAATTTTGTAGATACATTTAATTTTTACTTTTTTAGAGTTCATATGAGGCAAAGAATTTTTATGGGACGTTAGTCATTAAGTAATGAAAAAATGAATTTAACTGGTATTGTTCTTCTAGCCGATTTTTTTTTCATACAAAAATAATTACTCTTCCAATTGGTATTAACAAGTTATCAACGAAGATCAAATAAAGGCAACAGTATGCAGGAATTATTAGGATCATAAATCAAAAGTACAATTTTTCTTTCTATCGCCTCATCTTTTAGTTGTTCTTACCTACAAAAAGAATCAGATCCAAAATTATTGTAGTTTAGACTATTTCGTTTAATCTTCTAATTCTGTATAAAAATAAAATAATTTTCTATTCTCTTAAAAATTTGGCATAATTCTCGCAAGTCTCTAGATTATTAGAACTAGTTCCTTATTAGTACTAGTTTGTGCTTCTCAGCACGTATTATAGTCTATTGCGGTATGGTAGTGGAAGGAAGTTTAATTCAATTTTAAAATTTTCGTTTTAAAGTTTTAAATTTTATTTGGGCAGAACTCTTATAGGGGCTATAAAGTTGATGTTCCTCAGGCATTTTGTAGACTTGTGTAGGGATTAGATGTTGATCTACAAGGCGGCCGAAGTAAGTCACTGAAATGTGCCCGGAATAATAATATTAGTCCAAGAAAAACTATCGGTGCACCAAGTAGAGAGCAGATTAGTTCGCCAGAAATAGAAGGCGCCCATATGATGAAAGCTGTAAAAGAGACAAAAATATGTTTTAGAAGATTAAGTTCCAAATGAAATAAAAAATGTTATATTGTTAAATAGTAGTAACAGAAATCTAGCACTAACTTTATTAGTTTCAATTTTTTCCGTTTCTTTGGGCGATTTAAAAAAAATCAAAAAATTTAAAAAAAACCCATGCCGATGACCAAATCAGCTGTAGATTTTCTCCTCTGTGGGCATAAGTTCGAATCCTATGATTTATCTGAGTATCAGTGGTTGAGGCCATTCTACCGACGAAAATTGTACCTACAAAGGTACTGGGATGCCAAAGAAAATTTTGGATCACTTGCAACATTTGTTAGGTTAAAATATCCTAATCTTATCTTCCGTAATTTCCCTTCACCTGAGCTTTGGCAAAACCTTAAAAAAACTTGAACCGTGTATAGACCTTTTGTTGCAAATGACCTCTCCTTTCCTTCTACTCCGTTTGACCCATAACGTTTTTTGGCACCCTATATATAATCTAGTTTTGCTTCTTAACTCCTACAATGTCGTAAATTGCTTAAACAGGAAGTAGTAGCGATGTATAAAATAAATATTTTCTTCAATATCTGCACTAGTATCACGGATTGATTCAAAATATCCTGTACATAGCGCAAAACTTTAAAAATGGTGTTTTCCATAGTTAATACTCCTTGTGGATGTTTCATTCTTATAAAAATGATTACAATCTTACCTGTTCCATCAACTGTGTCAAGTCTGAATGTGGACCAGAATAATCCAATATAAGGAAGCGCCCCCGTTACCACAGCAATAGTGAAAACTGCCGATTCGGAAATGTCCAGGAAATTAAACACGCACAAAATGAATGCCAGATATACACCGATGAGAAGCCAGGCATAAGAGCTCAGATGACCACAATCCACTTGGCCATCATGTATCTCAGTATTGACGATGAGGCGAGATATTAGGGGTTGTTGAGTTGAGTTGGAGTTTTTGTACTTTTTCAAGGCGAACTTTAAGTAAATAATAGAAATTGTAGTCTATTCATTAAGTGAGACATAATGTAATTATATACCATGCTGTGATTTTTTCCATACATTGATAAGTGTTCCATCTCATAGAAGTGATGACCCAATTTTCGATGAAAAAATCTCAAGTGTTGATTTCCTGGACTTCTTTTGTTACGGCGTAATTTTTGGACGGTTCGATTATATAGTGTACTGCCTGGGGTAAGGTTTGAAAGATATTCAAGAGCTTCATGTTGATGGTTACTTCTTGTATTTTGATCTATTGGTTGAATGCCAAAATGGCAGACGAATGTATTTCCGGCGTTGATCCAATGTTGGGAAAAGGAGTTTATCTGAAAAAAAATAGAGAAACGTTAGTGTACAATATCTTTTAATGTTATTTTAGTATCATCATACTGGGCCAGAAGTAGGAACTATGTCAATTAATCCGAATGTTAAAAGTACCAAGAGTGATATTAAGTGAACCCATGCAGCGAGGTGAATTGGTTTGGGTCTCTCTTTTGGATGATGAACTCCTCGATCTAGTGGATGCTCTTCAACTGTTCGATCAGAATTGGATACAAGCCGGGATATTGTCGTAAGGAGATTATTCGGCGATGGTGATTTTTCTGTCTGTATAAATATGAAGAAAAATATATATTTTAAAGAGAACTATATGATTTTTTAAATTGGTCTATCTACAAAAAGAAAGATCTGTAAAAATTAATGGGCAACCACGTTGTTCTTTTGGGTTTGGTGCAATCTACGATACGCTTTTACTTTTAGGACTGCGGGTCATGATGCTAATATTTTAGGTCTGTTTCCATTTATTCATCTCGAAAAGTGCTCAGTCAGAGTCACCTCTCCTGTTGGTAATTCAGATCATTGTCTTGTATTGGCCCAAGTTTCCATCACTTCTTTGAAGCCCTCCAAGAGACTAGTCTGGCATTTTCAGCGAGCCAGCAGGTCTGAGCGGGAGTGATGTTCCTTACCTGGCATTAATGTCTCTTTGGCCAGTCGGGGGTAGCTTGATATCTCGAAGGTCTTTGATGGAGTCTAGCAGTATTTGGTCTGAAACAACCTCTTCTTACTTGGATTAATAGTTTTCTTCCTGGTTGCTCTATCTGTGCTACTTTGTACGGTATTATCTCTAGCACTTGTAACATCAATGCCACAAGGTTCTATATTGTCTGCCATTCTTGTTCTATTTTTCATTAATTAGCTCCCATCTTTCACTTCCAATCCAATTCACAGCTTTGCTAATAAGATGCCATTAATTTTGCGTACTAATTTGAATTAGTTGCTAAAAATCGTGGTAATTCCAGTGATAATAATAGAGCATGCATGATTGGATCATTTGCAAAAATTCATATGGCGAGTCGCATCGGGCTTAATGCATCCAAAATTCAAAGATGTCTGCACCGTAGAGAATTGTGGTGAAATGTCTGGACTTTTTCCATCAATACAAGAAATATTTCACCCCATTTGATCTAGTGCTCTTTTAAAAGGCTCAGTTCAGACCTAGACGCGAATATAATTTGCATATTTTGACAGAGATAGGACGCATTGCATTGTTCGCGTTGGATAAAATCGAAAAATCGATTTTCAGGCGTACTGACGTAATGTCGTATGCTTCACGTTCTTTTATCGCTATTACAATGGATATTGTTCGAATGGAATCTATGGTCTGATCCCTATGCGTGATATCCGCGTATCTTTCGTCCTTGAGACAAGAACAGTGAAATTTCTTGAGCAGAACTGCTGTGCAAATGTGGAACAGACTATCATATCCTGTTTACACGGAGGGCTATAGGCTACAACTGTTCAAACAGAATGTGCACCGAAACCTCCATTCGCCATCGTAATTCCTTTCCCCAACTTACAAAAATTTACTCTTCTGAGCAAAATTGTTGGTATAAAAATTATTTGGCTCATTGATAAATTGTTAAAAGATGATTCAGGACCACAGAGCAAATGAAAACCATAACAGAATTAAGGGTACTTACAGTGCTTTTGTAGATAGTCAGATATAAATTCTTAAGTAAGAAATGAAAAGCACAAACGATGGAAGAACACTAGTAGTAGTACTTACCGACAGCACAATGATAAGATTTCCCTCGAGAAGAGATAAATGCAACGTCCAAAGGGTAATACCAATTACGTAGAGCAGAGTCCACAATGCCCGTCCTTGCCATCCAGCCACTTGTACTTTACTGGATTCGGTCATGTCTCTACCATGACACCGGAACTCATCACACAGTCCATAGTCAACGGAAATAAAGAGTCCAACAACAGCAGTAGTAGCTGAGAAGATTTTCTGTAGTCCCATAACTATAAAAGTAGAATGGCGGTAAATTGTCTGAAAGATTTTAGAGTGTGTGTATGTACGATATATTTACCCTTTTTGCAAAAGAAGAAATAAAATACGAGCGAGTATACCAATGCCGCTCCTTTTAGGGGATCCTGTAGATGGCATGGAACTCTTTTGTATGAGCTGACAGTGCATAATGTTCCAGCGACACCACAGCACAGGGAAACCAGGAGCAACCTGTAATTAGGCGAGAAGATCCTCAATTATCTGGCACCAAGGATAGCTTTTAAAGAACCTCATGCAAATTTAATTTTAGGCTTAGTCTATGGAAACCCTGTGCCACTCACACACGATGCTAAACTTAAAGTGTTTCGTTAATGAGTAATGAAGGCTGGTGTTTCCGTTTTCCAAGTGGACTCCATGCTTAAACGGTAATTAGGAGTTCAAAGTATGTCACAATCACATAAGCATTTATTGCTAGTGGGACAGTGAAAATTTTCGGATATTACCATGGGATATCGTTGCTTTGGTGCAGACTTTTATCTACGTGAATAATAATGGAAATCCTCTGTCGCGGAAACAATTTAAATGTGCTCAATGCGTGCTATTGAATTTAGGACTTTTCTGCAAATAAATCCTTATGGATAATTCGCTGTTGTTTGCCGAACTCAATGGGCTACGAATTAAAATAATCGTAGCTATTTTGACTGGGATTTTATTTCAATTTTTTTTTATAACACGATTGGCTTCTACGCAGTTTTTTACGGGATTCCTTGCTTTTACGTAGTTTTTTGCACGGCTTTTTCCTGCGTAAAAAAACGTTCAAGTGCATAATGCGTTTAGCGTTTTGGTAGATTCGTGTATTATGGAAGATTTTCAATGAAATTATAAGAGTTTTCCATCCAACAAGAGGATTATTATAGATATCGTATATAATTATACGATGCATACTTAGCATGCGACACAAGATGAACATAGATCTAATCTTAGAAGTTCCTTGAGGGCAGCATACGTCTACATTAATTAATCTTCTTTTATTCACAAATACTATGAATGCTTTCGAGAGCAGATTGCAGTTGAAAACAACTTCTATTGATTTCATCAAGGCTTTTGACAAGTCTCTCATAGAGTGATATTGTTAAAATTTGATACTCTTGTCTTTGATTCTGCTATTTTGAGTTGGATTCAATCGCATCTTTAAGAAGTTCGTGTAATTTTGTATTATCTTGTCAGTTTTCTGCTCCCTATGGAGTTCCTCAAAGAAGTCACTTTGGTCCGATATTTTTTATTTTATTTTTGAAAAAGATATTTTTATTTTTGAAAAAAAGGCCATTTGTATAACGCAACAACAAAAAATATGGTATTTGGATTTATATCGAATTTTCTTACTGCATTGGAGTTTATTTGCGAATCACCTCCATTTTTAATAATCCTAGTTGTTTTAAATAACTGTCTGATTTGGAAATTGCCAGAAATATTAAATTTTCTAAATATGGACATGCATAGTTTGTAATAAGCTATTGTAAAGATATTTTAAACAATTTGTAGAACACAAGAAAATATCCATATCGGATTTTTGGAAACCAATAATTTATACTTGAAACCAAGAAATCCATTCAATTACACCAACTGCAGACCTTTTAGCTGATTTATTGTCAGTTGTATTCAATGTTGTGAGGAAGTAGGTTATGTTAAGTTGTAATAAACTTTTGCATTGCATCTCATATGGCCTGGTCGGATATGAAAGTTTTCCAAATAAAGCGGGCAAGTACCCGTACGAAGGCAATTTACGATTTATTAAATGTTAAGTGCAGTGCTGTCTGATATGTTATTAGGTATAATACATAAAAGTTTTCTTTTATGGAGAAGAACAAGAACAGTTTAGTATGGGTTGTACTTTTTCCTGAGAAAAACTCATAACTGAACGAGAAATATACATTATTAAATTTTACGATGACCTTAAGATGTTAAGATTGCATTAAATAAAATCAGGTTTTTGAGAATTTATAGTTTTAATGCATTATAATTATTATTATCCACTTGAAGCAACATCATTATGGGTTATGGCGATACTCATAGAGTCTTACTAGTTGCCTCTACCACTAATTGAATTTTTATTTTTTTCAAAATCTTGGTAATAATTTTTTTAAATATAATCTACAATGTACTCTGATACCGTGTAATACAGAATCTAAATATTTGTTTATGTGGTTAAAGCGTTAACGGGTTTAATTGCAATGTTTTATTATTTATATAGTCCATTTTTTATTCAGACTCCCCTTATCTATTACTTACCTCTTCATAGGCATCGGAAATTTATATATTTTTATTGTCCATTTAAAGATCCACGAGGAAAAGTATGCTAACAATACTAATATCAGAGTAATAATCGGTGAGATGAATAAAATCGATCCATAGGCGTTGTTATTTTTGCGACTCACTTCCAATTGTTTTTGGTAGAGAGGAAGTACAATAAACAAGGAAAAGGATGTACCAATTAAACCAAGTCCAAAAACGATGAGTAGAATAAATGTTTTTTTACATTTCCGAAAGTGTTGTAGATGCAATTGCTGTTGATGTTGAGCATTTTCATATTCCTGAGATGTATTATTCCAATTTGTTGCCGAATCCACCATAGACAATGAACCTCCACTTGTCTTACATAAATTGAAATGCATCCCTTCCACATCGGACAACTCTTCCTCCTCATCTCCATCGTCCAATTCAGATGATGACGTTCCAACCAGGTCCTCATGTTCAGAATTAATTGTAGCGTCATTGTGTCCGTTACCCATTGTTACATTATTTGCTCCTGTGATCTAACGAATTTTGTCACTCGCTTGGAACTAATGTCGAAGCTCAAAAGGAAACAGAGGAGTTAGTAATTTCATCCCGAACCATTTCCTGAGGGTGAATGGGGGGTTTCTTTGCGGTCAGCTACAAAGTAAGGTATCTGAAAGTAAAATATAAAGATGTGTAAGAGAAATATGATAGGAAAGTTTTAATGAAATTTTATAAGGTAATTAAAATCATGATGATGGGAACGTTTTCCAGGAGCTTATTCTGATTTAATCCGGGATATTTCTCCATTTGGGTTTGTGGTAAAACCTACCCTAACCTACTAAAAACCATCAAAGTAAATAAACTCAGAATATCATGTCTGAAATTTCCTAGGAAATTATTTTCTGTGGGCACTTTAAAGTAAAGCACTACCTACGTAATTCATTAATTAAAAGCTAGTTTCAGAATATATATTCAGAAAATTATTATCATTAGGAAACAACCCACATAAATTTTAGTCAAAATATTTGTATGAATCTTAATCTTATTGTGGTTTTTAATACCTCTAAATTTATTTGAGATTTGTTTAAGTCTGATTTTGTAGTGCGTATTTTGCATCAACTTGTAATGAGCTAGCTAAACGTAAAAAGCTTGTGGCAACATTTACTAAGCCACTAAGCCATTTTTATTTTAAAGGCAAGAGGGAAGTATTTTTATGATATTTTCATTTAACTAGATTTGTTGTTTGTTGTTTTTTTGGTTTGAAAAATTCTAACAGGGATAATTCAGCTTCCAAGACGAGCCCAGGCCCAATTGATCATTTGAGTTCAATAACGACTTGCTAAGAAACATGGTCAAAGCAATCTAGTGAAACATAAGACTATTTTAACATCATTCGATTTCCGTAAAGCTTTCGATCATAAGTTATTTTGGTAAAATTATATAACTTGCTTGAATTTGATGGAATGGCTTTGATTACTTTTTTCTTTATTGCCGGTAGCAGTAAATTAAAATTGATAATGAAATTTCTCATCTTCTGCACGTAGAAATAGAAATATCACAGGGATCGATATTGGGTCCTTTACTTTTTTATTTTTGCGCTGGTCTTTTAGAAGATATCTATTTAAATGGATATTTAAAGGGATACTGGTTATAATTGGATCGGTCACGTTAGCAGTATTCACGAAGGTATTAATCGGCACTTGGATATTGTATAATTGAAAATTCAGATCCGAGTAAGGAGAGAATAAAATTGTAAAGGAATTTTTCTAGATTGATAATTTATTATAGTTGTAATCTTAATTTAGTTTTAGAATTGGTGTTGAGTTACACTTTGACCCCTATATTTTTCTCGTGGCCATTTTTATACAATTTATAAAAGGTGAAAATTTGGATGTATAACGTTTTCTAAAGAAACAAATGAACTTAAATAAATAAATAAATGGGGAAGATCTTAAAACTTGGAAAATGTGAAGCTTATCGAAAACATTTTCTTTCGGATTGTTCTTAAGTCAAAGTCCAGAGGAATTTTTTCTGAACGTCGGGTGGTGACGGTTGGAGTTCCACAGGGTTCAACCTTATCACTATTATTATCCTCTTTATATATTAATGATCTGCCATCTATTGCAAAGCACAGCAATGCACCCCCTTATGCAGATGACTTGGAAATTTATCTTCCTAGACCTTTAGATTTATTAAAGGATGGTATCTGCTGCGATAATGAGCATCTGAAAGCATTAAATATATGGGCTTCTGCGTCCTAAAAAGACTCAATCAATTCTCTTATATAAGCACATTTTAGATATCTCTAGCTATTCACATCTATCATTATATTCCATTTTCTAATGTAGTTGAAAATTTAGATCTGGATACCGATTGGACGGATTAGATTAACTCAATAGTTAGTAAAGTTTATGGTGGTCTTTGTTGCTTGTGGCTTTCAGTCACGTTTGTAACTCTGAACTCAAAGAAGAAGCTAATAAAAAGTTTGATTTTGCCTGTAATAACTTATGGGGATGTGGTGTTTAGTTGTTTGGATTCACTAACTTCGCGAAAAAATAAATATCGTTTTTAACGCATATATCTGATATGTTTTGAACCTTCGATGCTTTGATCACATTTCTCCGTATAACAATTAAAACATTCCTTGCAATGAATATAAAAATTCTTATTGAGTGGAATGAAAATTTGTTATCTCATTAAGTTGATACAAAAAAAAAACAAATTACAATTTCAAACAATAAAAAATTTAAGGAATTGAATATTACTCGTATTTCTAAAAACGAATTTACTTCTCAACAGTTTATTATTTGAAGATAAAATATTTACAATTTTCGGTATGCAAACAATTACTTGGATTCACTTGAAATATGAAGCGAAAGCGAAATTTAACGTATTGTTAAATTTCCCAGGAAAAAGAGCTTAATATTTCAAGCTTTTGTAGATGGAATTTAATAAGAGCGGTTAAAATTCTGAAGAAATAAGAAGAACATCGATATAATTTCATTTATCTGAAGTAACATAGCGATA
Organism: Dasypogon diadema; assembly: GCA_006980735.1. Classification (NCBI taxonomy): domain Eukaryota; kingdom Metazoa; phylum Arthropoda; class Insecta; order Diptera; family Asilidae; genus Dasypogon; species Dasypogon diadema. Next base: position 64,920 of record QYTT01093585.1, on the reverse strand, counting down.
AGACTTCTGTTGCGGGGCTACATATGTGCTCTTTGAGAATATTATTAATGTACGCATTGTGTTTTGAATTTGTTATTATACATGGAAAACACATGCTATCCGAAATATTCCAAGAAAAGGAGATTATTTTGGAGAATGTAGATTTTTATATAGAATTATTGGGGGAATTGTGTACTTTTATAATATGCTAGCATTAGACATTTGTGAAAAAGAATGTTAGGTAAACCGAAAATTAATGATCTCAGATGTAAATTTATCCATATTTATACATTGTTGAATAGTATGTTCAAAGTACAATATAAATACTCCATTTCATTTTGAGATTTTACAATTGAGAAACCACGTTCAATGTGAAAGAAACTGAACCGAAATTTTGAAATTAGTTTTGTTGAATATTCTCGCAAAAGTTATCCTTATTTTTTTTATATACATTTTCCTAATAGTAATATTAGCATGGTCATCAGCATGCAAGTGTTATATTAAAAGTTACTCCTAAGTTTTACATCTGTAAAAGTCACATTCCGTCATCTGGAAAAATAAGGTACCATGGGTAAAATAAGGCAGAATTAATATTTTGACGAGATTAAATCGTAGGCGTATTGATAATACAACAGCTGGAAATCACAAGCAACGAAGGACTGTGTTAATTTAATTTAATCGTAAATTCACTGCCTCTGCTTTATAGTACGCCTTCGTAAAATGTTGAAAATTTTTTTTTAGACTTATACTATAAGAATATTACAAATGTACTTGTTTGAAGAACATTCAACTTTGTCAAAAAGTTCGGGGCACTCTCTAAGGACAAAGTTCCTAATTTCTTTTAAGTAATATTGAATGTTTCCAACTTTTAGTGAGATTATTGGGATTCCTTGTTGTGTTTTGATTTCGTTTTTTTAATGCATGACTAGAAATGGTTTCTCGGGAAATCCTCATGTTTGGAAATGTTATGCCTTCTGTTTCTATTTCTGATTTCATTGCAGAAATATTAAGTGGGCGTTTAAAAATGCTTCATAAAATTTTAGCGGCTATAAATATTACTTTTCTACATTATTTTAGACTAGGTTTATCATCTTAAGTGGTATGAAATTAAGAACAGTTGACTGAAATTTAAAAATAAGGTAATGGCAAAACATTAATAATGTTATCCATAATGTTTTATACTCTTACGCACTTACCCTTGTAAATAACTTAGTAAGTGCAAGAATGCTTTCGAAATTTCAAAGCTTTTACCTTCTGTGTATTAATAGAAGCATTAATTTAACAGGTTCGTTGCCAACCCGGCACATATGCATTAATTTTCCTTACTTAAGATTTTGAAATTACTCATGGCAGTACACTCCAGGTTTCCGACGAAGCTCTCTATCGAACCCTTGATCAACGTAGTTAATTTATTGTGTACGAATATGTAATGATGTGAAATTGTAGAAGTTAATTGCATTTTATAATCTCTATCTGTTTTTTTTAGAAAATAGAGATTTACCTATATGTAAGAAATTAAGATCAGAGCGATATGGGCTTGAAAGCAAGGAGTTTTCGTGATCTTGAACTTATAAAAACTTTAACTACTTTATTTTCTAATTTTTCCAAACAATAAAATAAAATATTAAAATTTCGTCTTTCGTTTTCGTATATGTATTAACAGTGAGTCGTTTTATTTTCAAAAATGATTCTTGAAAACTTTCCATAATCACACTAATTCCAACAACATTTTTGTGTACAATGTCATAAAATTCTTAATCACCCCCTTAGGTGCAGACAGAAGAGTAAATGGATTTAGTGGCAAGAACTTTATCTCCGCATTTGCATTTGGATTGAGCAGCACAAATATCAATATTCATTAAAAACTTCCATTATTATCTTTTCATATTTTATTTCATAATTTAAAGACAAGATTTATAAATCTCATTTCTCACCATGAATGACCTTAGAGGAATAGCATGCCACAGGGAAATTTTTAGTGTTTAATAATTCAAAAGCTTTCCTTGTTAGGTGATGCTTTGACATTAATCCTCTTTTACATGCAGTAGCTTTATAACTTTTACCGGTAAAGTTCTATAAAATACGGTATATTTATCTGTGTGATATAAATCTTATAAAATTTGATTGCAACTCCTGCAGAATTTCTTGTAATATTTCGTTCAGATCATCCATCTTTGAGTTCCAGTTTTTTAAACTTTTTAGCGTTTTTTTAGCACGTTGACTGTCACAATTATCATAAAAGATTTCGGGAGAGAATTGCATGTTAAAATGCCTTTGTCGTGAGAGAGCTTTTAAATATCGTAGGTGAAGGCATACTAATTTTTATTCGGCAGGTCGGGGTTAGAGTGGTGTCTGACAGATGTTTTTAAAATAGTCGCAAATCTTATTTGGGTTAAATCTTGTATAGTGCATATTTAGGTCGACGAAACTCAAAAGAGCTGTTATTAATAATCTCATCTAATGTAAATATTTATTTCTTCAAAGATTCAACGATTTTATTAATTAATTACAATTAGTAATTGTAATAATTCTTCAAAATAGAAAGGAAATAGAAAGCGCAGTCTTAACGTGGCGATATGGAAATTGTTATCCTGTTTTAATTAAAAAAAAGAAAGACATAACAATGTAAAATTCCAGAAATTAGGGATAATTCTCTTGCATTTCACAGTAGGTAGGTATAGTAGCACTCAATTAAAAAGAAGAAACGATATTTTTTTGCTATTCCCAAAGAAAGCTACGTGCAAATATTCAGATATATTTTAAATTAGCTTAAATACTCTTCGGATATTTACAATTATAAGTATATGTTAAGCTAATAGCACAGAGAAAATAGTAAACTGCAATTACGTTCGCTTCTCTCTACATAAAAAAAATGGGGACTTTAACGGCCCAACTTATAAAATATTCTTTCTAGACCCTAAATAAAAAAAAAAGAGAAAATGTAAGTGTATTCATTTAGATACAAAAATGATATGAAATGGAAGACTGTGAGGAGCATTTTTCCACAAGAATCTGTCCTCAGGCAAGGTTATTTGCAATGGCAATGACAGCGACTAAAGTTTTCTGAAAGATAAATTATTAAAGGACTTCTTTTGAATTCGCTTGACTTCATTTCACAGTTGTTGATTTTTGGGGTTTTTTTTCGCCTTCCGAGGAGTGAAGCTTTTCGTTTTAACTTCTTTCAAGAATTTAACTGCATTCGGATCTTTAAAAGGTAGACCACTCTATACCGAGTACATACGGAAATTAATAATTAAAAATTCTGACTTTAGGTATATTATATTGTTGAATTAATATACCAAAAAAAAGCTATGCACAACGATAGAATGTAGCTCTTCAATTTATTTTAACAACTGTGTAGTGCAGAGTTATTGCAAATGTAGATTTCCACTGCATAATTTTGAAGGATTTGCATAACGTAATTCTCTTAGAAGGATATTTGCACTCAAAAAGTCACTTTCTATATGCAGCTCCTTTAAAATGCATCCACGGAATATTTTCAAAAATTTTAAGTTTAAGTGAAAATCATGCACTGAAGGAAAGAACTAACTTCATAACGAATGAATGTATTTACATATGGAGGGTAATAAATTTCCAAACACCTTTTCAAGCTTTCTATTTTGCTTACACAAACTGCATTCGAAGCGAGGTTCATTAAATAAAAATTGGTGAAAAGACCCTGTGCCACATTGGTTTGAAACGTATTTATAAGGTCTAAAACTTGGAAAGCTACACATCTGAAGTTTACAAGAAGAAATTTAATCTAATTTAATAATGCAATTTAAGGAGATCTGAATAAAAACGAAATTTCAATATATTTTTAAGATTAGATGTTTATTTCATAAGGACCATTGGGTCCATACCTTTCGGACTGTCACCTCGGATACGTGGCCAACCAAATATTTGTTGAATTGAGCTCTCAAACTATTTAATATGGTATTAAAGTATGCTAAATACTCATTGAGGTTATTTGGATATTGTAACTACATTTTTATTCTTATTTCTAACCATGTTAGACCTCGAGTGGAACTTCTTCCTTGGACTTCTTTTGGCTTCGAGTGGGTATTTAATTCACGTTTTTTGATCGCTCTCTTACACTTTCTACGCACGTTATTTCCATTTTCTTTATTTTTATTTTTTGAGTTCCCATTGGTTCGTAAGCCTATGCAGATGACCTTATTCTGTACTTGCAGGGCAAGCTTAACAGTGCATTGGTAAATGGTGATACGAAAGCAAAGGAATGAAAATAAACCCCGAAAAATGACAGTGACTTGATGTACCGCCAGACTTTTTTTCTAGCAGTAATTTTGTTTCTGTTATATATCATCGATGTCCACCATTTAAAAGCTCTCTCAGAACAAATGCATTTTACCACGTATTTCTCTCACGAAAGCTTTTATGCTAATTGTGGCAGCATAGAGAAATCATCAATTAGAGATCCATATAGAAAAATGATCAAAAAGATTTTATTTTGGTTTCCCTTAAGGTAATCCTATTTTCACCTCTGCGTTATTGTGGAAATATTTCTGCCTGAGGTACGAAAAAGTGTTCATCTGTTGGAGGAAGGTCAGGTGAATATGGTGGATGAGGAAAAAATTACGTATCTTAATTGAGCCAGCTTTGGCATCGTCGTTTGTGTTATGTGTAGCCGTGCATTATCATGCAACAGAATAGGCCCCAATCAGAGCAATATTTTGCGTAGCTATTCCAGACTTTGATTCTTTGATTGAACATCTTTGGAATTTACTTAAAAGATTGCTAAGACATCATCTAAACCTGCTAGCCTTAAAGACTTTGAAGATGCCACTAATATTGTAGAATGGGAAAATTTATAGCAAAAATTTGATATCCGAATAGTCTAGTCTAGATGAATATAAACTGTGATCGTCGTCAAGGAGGCAACGAACGTCACTGAATTTAAAAAAAAAAAATTTATTAACTCAACTTTTTCTCAATTTTCTCCACGTTTAAGAAATACTTTTAGAGGTGTAATAGACGACAATATCTACAACAACAAAACGTGCGAAAATGAATTGTGTTACCAAGTAACTTCATCATGAGGGTGATTTATATCTACAGTAGTATTAATACTCTAGACGTATGATTGACTGAATATAAATGTGTGTGGAAGCCTTGAGCTAATATTAAATTAGGAAAAGCGTAAAGATGTGGGAAAAATCAAAGCGACACAAAATTGCGTTTGTCGGTGGCTGGGTAGGTGTACGCCTGAATGAATTGCATTCTTATGTAGGTAGGTATTAACGAAAGAAAGCTCTTAATTTCAAAATTCTTCCATTTTCTGTGCGGAGAATGATGCGACTAAGCCGATGGAAAATAAATAGCTTATCAAATTAATAAACAAACAAAATCCGCCAAGCTACGAATTCAAACATAAAATCCTCTGAAATTACTTCATCTCAGGGTCAACTTAATCGAAATACGGGCATAAGTAGCTTTAAGTCTACTCGAAGGGATTATCCGATATAAGTTTCTGTTGGTCAGGTCCTTTATCTTGTTTTACCAAACGCTAAAAGTCCAGTTGTGAAAACAACACAAAAAAAAATCGATTATTTGATCCTTGAGGAATGTGCAAAGGAGATGGTTGGCACGGCAAACTATTCCTGAAAAGGAGCCCAGGGGATTGATTTACTATTAAAAAGACACGAAAACATCTATAGACCTGAAGCAAAGATTAACGAGTGAGGAGGTGGAGCCACTTCTCAAATCAATGGTGGTGTATGATATAAAACCATGTTCTTAAAATTTGGGGAGGAGAACTATATTTTGACTATAAGACTGTTTATACGCCAGGCTACTTGAGAACTTTGGCGCCAGCGTTAGGAAAGCGGAGACGTCAGATTGTCGCCTAATTTCGCTGTCGCCTTCGCTTCTGTTCGATTTTTTAGATTTAATTAAGGTTCGTAAAGATCTAATTACGTTAACGCAGTTATTGTCTTAATTATCTATTGAAAAAGTGACAAATTGGTAGCTCTAAGGTAATTCTGAAGCTACTTTTTGGGTAAATAAAGGTAAAGCAAGGCCGTGGAAGAAAAAATTGATTTAAATGCTAATATACCGGGCTCTCAATGAAAAGTTTTTAATAGCCCTTTGCCCAAATTTATGGTTTCATCAATGCGATGAATAACACAAAAGCCTTTTCATTTGCGTTAAATTCAAGCTAGGGAGATGTCCTGTGACGTTATGGACTAGCCTTAGCTGAAAGCATAACAGGTTATGGGATAAAAACGAACTTGAGTTTTGATTGAAGGTAATTTGTTAGATTGATGATGGTAGCTGGGTAATCTGGGTAAATTTAGACGATTATGATTCGACGGGGTTCCGGAATTATCCTTCAACTAACTTTTCTAAGGACAAATGACTCAAAGCTAATAGACAATATAAGGCATTATCTAAAGTCGTTTTGTTATGAAAATGTAACCTATAAATGAAAAAAACTTAACGGACCTACGAAATTGGTAGAATCTAGTAAGGGGTCTTTGTGCAAAATGGTGGATTGATAATGAGTTTTAGTTACAAGTTTAAGGTCAGTAGAATCGCGTCTAAATACCAGCATGTAAATGATTAATGCAGATCAATGTGATGATATTACTTTTTATGTGAAATAGAATTCTTATTTTCATACTTCTTATACAAAGCGAAATTTTAATAACTCTCTATTAGCTTTCATTGACATGAATAACATGGACCTGTATATAAAGCAATGAAATATTTCACAGAAGAATGTAATCACAGGGGGGTACCTTTATAAAGGTTGATCAGGACAATCCAATGAATCGATTGGTATATGTTGGAGCATATATTTCCGAGTCGTCTTGTAGATACAAAAGATATGTAATTGAAATCTATTGAATGAATGAATGGTATTGATATCCATAAAATCTCATGAGGACTTTCAAAAGCTGGCATTCGACCCGAACATAATAAGCGGTTTACGACCATACACATGTACTCCATCACCATTAGTTCAACTAGATAGCCTATGATGTCTATTTCGGTGATAAAAGCCAGATATAAAATCGAAAGAAGCTCCGTCATAAAGAAAAGTTTTGTCAAGACAATGCCATAATTAATGTTAAGGAAAGACAGTAATATTAATATACGTTTTCGTTTGTATTAGTGAAAATTAAGATTTTTTTAAGGATAACATTTTCATAACATTAACAAAATATACAGTGGTAATTACGGAAATAAACGCATTTAGGTAAGGAAAATTTGAGAGAGGTCCTGACAAACCTAAGTGTGAATTCTTCTTTATTCTATTTTATTGGAATAAGCGGATATAGATGGTTCATAACCGTCAATAAAACCCAGATCCACCATTGAATTCCAGAAGTCAAAGAACAGTCTTAACAGTGGACGCATAGAGCCTCCTCACCGCCGAAAAACAAACTGGTCTTTTGGGATCTACCAGGAATAATATTCATTGACTATTTGGAACAGAGAGAGAGATAATTAGGAAATGACAAAAAAAAGGGACAAGACAAGAGTCATTTGGTCAAAAATAAAGTAAAACCCCCGCCCTTCTCTCTTCGTCAACAGTATGAAGATTTTAAACTGTTTCATAAATTCTGACTATGATGGAAGCCAAGATGTCGAGCTTTCCTCATACTGGTACCTTTATCCTTTAGACAACATTTGGTAGAGGTCTACAGCTGCAAATTTTGAAAAGACAAAGAACATAGATCGAGACCTCTTAGTTCTTTTCCTTTCCATGAAGCTCCTTGTTGACAAAACATAGAAGTTTCGAACACATGAACAAATTCATAATATTTAATTTTATTTTAATTAAATAAAAGTGCCCAACAAAATGAATTATTTCGTTTATATTTTTTTTTTACCTAAAGCCAGAAATCCCGCACGTTTTTTTTAGTTACTTTTTACATGCAGTGCTTATTTTATAAAATTTCCTATGTACCATTAAAAAGTATCTTCAATTTCTCAACGTTAACATAAATCAGTAAAATTTTGCGAAGGGAAACGGGTAAAATGAACGAGAAATAAGTGGAAACAACATTTATCGACGACACGTGCTAAACGACGTTAAAATGACTTCAAACCCTGCGGAGAAATTCAAGAAAGGAAGTTATTAGATTGCTGCAGCCGAGAAAATTGATTTCGTTATAAATGAGTTCCTCTTTCGATTACATTTATATTATCGGCTTGTTACTGACAAAATTGCCTTTCAGTTGTAAATGCTGTGAACTTCTCGTGCTTTTTTTTAAATGTTATGATTTTATAAATTATCTTGAAAACTTCAGGTATCTGGCAGGTAAAAAAATAAGATTACATTTTAATCTGCTAGTCAGAGAAAGAAAAATAAATCAATATATATATATAAATCTAAAAAAATAACCACCTGGAGTAGAACTCCTGTTGGTTTTTCCGTGATTTTGTGGAGAAATCGATCCTGTGGTGTTCTTTGTAGATTTTAAATTAACCACAAAATTTTAAGAATACCAAGAATATTTAAGTACTAGTGAACAAGATTAACTTTGATACTAAATATGGTGGGGTACTTTGTTAATTAAGACTAAATTAGAATATACAGATTTCCCTGTGAATTTATGAGAAATTTTGTCAATGGATCTGAAGTATATTATAAGTGCTCTTAAGTCTCTAAGTCTAAGATTTGATGGGTGTTTCAAGAATTTCTGAGGGATCCTTAGACTTGGCATTAATTTAAAGAGGGAAAAGTTAGCAAATGAAAGGATAATCTCGTGAATTATCGAATAGTAGATTTATTTTTGCAATCTTAAACATGTTTAGAACCTTTTACGCTAAGTCAGGGGGATTATCATAAATCCATTTATAGGCGGCATCCATAGCATCGAGAGCATTAGGAAGGTGATAGACGGTATTGTATATTAGTATAATGCGCCTTTCATTTAATGGCGAACTATTAATGTTTTTGATCAAAAGTAAGTCTAATAATTTTTAATATTGCAACGTTACAGTAAGTTGGTTTCTGTTGCCACCGTTCATTTTGTCAGTATATTCACATTTAAATCCCTGCATTAATGACGTCTTTATAATGATGCAAAATTCTGGATAACATTTTAATTCAGTTTTTAATTCAGAAATAATTAAATAATACAGTCAAAGAGAAGAAAGGCGATGGCAGTAAACACATATTAACAAGTACTTTCTAGAATCATGAGATATTTCAACACCGACGAACTTCAAACTAGATACTTTAGAAAAATCCTTGCTATCTTCTAAATGACACATTTTATACATATAGATATAGATATTTGGGACAAGTCTAAGCATTTAAAGAGAAACTTTGAAAATATTTTATAAAAGATATAAAAGTGTTTGTGGCCCCATGATCCATTAAGCTCCGCGTTTTTAATTAAACTAGAGACATCCTCATGCAGTTAACAATCTTTCAAATAAGATTTAATAATCTTAAATATATTTGGATTTAAACTACTGCTTATAAGTGGGTTCCCATTCTTTCATGCAGAGTCATTTCAAAATAAAATGAAACATCTGTCACAGAATTCTAAACGAAAGTAATGAAAAGATTTTCTGAGTTAATCAAAACTCTTTGCTAAATGTATACAATAGTGATTCTGTTATTCAAACAGTCTATCTGTGAAATTTCATGAGGATATTACCTACCTACTATTGAATTGCAAACCCTGGTGTGCCGAAGGAGGTGGCAACATATGCGTTTTATTTCAATTTGAATGCTACCGATGTTTTCATATTTCATAAAGCCCAGAAATTTATTGTTTTCTAGAGGTATACATTTCATATGTTATTAGGAGAGATGCCGGTGCTGTTAGATACTCTAACACCATTGTACAATTCATAATCAATATCACAATTGTGTGATTATTTCGCTTTCAGTTGCTTTCATTTTTACGTTAAGGGTGTTAAATAAATCTAAGATGGGCTGTGGTATTTTATCACATATGTTTTTCTTGTAAAAAGATGTTAAAATTTTCAAGGGGAGGAATTTATTAATATTGAGTGGTTAGAGAAAAAGTGAGTATGCAAAATTTTAATGGAAAACTAGTAATTTCTTTTAAATAAATGCATGGAAAAATCCTTGATCTAGTGATGTTTTTGGAAGCAGGAATATCCACAGAAAGGTTTATTATATTCCATTAAATTCGACGTATGTTTTTCTCTTTCTATGAAAATATTTGATGTACTTGTACTACTTTGTTTTGTATACCACTGCTGGAATTGGTTTCAGTAACTTTAAATACCTACTTTGTAAGCACTGGTTTCATTTCCTGCCTTCAACCAAGTTAGATCATTAGTGTTTGAGGTCAAAAAATATATCTAAAGTCTTCAATTCTTTATGTTACCGTAAATTCTTAATCTTTTTCCTGGGGCAACATGGCCCCAAGTTACTGTGATTTATAAGAATCCTCTAGTTGTGTTGTGAGCGTGTACGGTCTCTTGGGCTGGTTTAATTCGGCTCGAAGGACCAAATATTATTTTCTGTCCGAACCCTTACCAGGGGTGGTATAGCCGCTGATGAAAAAATTCATTCATTTCTTCATAAATGATTAACGCGGCCGAAATGACGTGGTAAAATGATTTTGAGAGTGGACACTTTATTATATTTATTTTTCTACATTTTACCGTCATTTTTTCTAGAGCAGTCTTTTTAATTCTAAAATATATTCTTTACTATAGACCATAAAGAACCGACTTATAAAGAAAAAGCGAGCTATTTGTATGTTCTCCCTTGAGGGGATTGAATCACCCTTATTGATGGTATATCTTATCCGTACCAAAAACTACTGCTATCCTTATACGTAGATTCCTCGAGAAATTTGATATTTTAAAAATACTCCATGTAAGGAATAGTCTCTTAAGGGAGTTGACAGGCCATCTTGTAGTATCTCACTGTTAATATTAATCATGTCTATACTAATCACTACTAACTTAATTAAAATCAAATATTAATTTGCATACTGATGAAAACGGTAATCTCTAATAACCAGAGCCTCTCGTACAGTTTTCATTACCCGTACGTAGCTAAGCATCAATATGTAATTTATATTTAAATAATCTTCCCTCTGGGAACCTATCAGTCCACATTTATTAGGCTTACACTCATTATTTACGAAAACTCATGAAGTAAACATGTATACTTAATTACGAAAAATAAACCCAAGTTTAATAAATTTACGGGTAGTGGGCGAAACCCTGTGTGGATTAAATGAGTATTTTGTGTGGACCAAATGCGGGATTTATTAAGCTTAATTTCAACACAGCCTCTTAGAGGAAGTTACAGGTTCATTACGATTTCAAAGAAAAACCCTTCTTTCCAGGCGAAAATTAAAGTGTCACAGTTGACTGCTTTTTTAAATGTATAGGGAAATTTTCGATATTATTTTTAGGGTATTCGAAATAATTAATTCAAATGAATTGGAGTAATTTTAGGTCAAAATTCATAATTACTTAAACCATGAAAATTATCGCCGAAAAATGATGAAAATTGAAAATATTTTCTGAGAATTTGCTTGAGATGTATTTCTGAACTGCTGTTAAAATTGTATTAAAATAATAAAATAAAAATACAAGAACTTCACTGGTAACGGGGTCAGTCCCATTTCCAAGAAGGCTGTTTAATAAAAATCTCAAAAATTAAGATAAAATATATTTTATATGCATAGAGAATAACGTATAGCCCAGGAGAGTTGGGGCAATCCCATTTTGACAGAACCAGATAAACTTTGGGTTTAATAGAAAATATTTTTTCATTTTCTGCTCCCGTGGGATATTGAACCAGTCTGTTCCTTTTTGAGAGTAAACTATGAAAGATTCTTTTCATCGTATCCCCATTCTTTTTTAGTTAAGGCAGATGGTATTACATAATTTCGGCATGTTTGACGATTGGTGTAAAATTTTAAAGATGACAAAATTTTAAAGCTGAGAAAAGTGGCTTCAGCAGATTCTTTTATAATTTTCCAGTACGTGGACACATTTCGGTAAAAGGTTTCAAAGTTTATTTCAGATTTTAAGAGAAAACAAGAAGGGAAAGCACAGCACGTATGATGTTTTTCTTTGATCATTTCATGCAACCTCCTTATTTGCTCAACGTAATGGGGACATATAATTCTCCGCCTCTCTTCTAAGTAGTCAATCATGATGATCCCCCCAGGTCCCAGAATACAGAAGCCATTACCCATAACCTTCCCAGTTGAACTTGAAGCCTTGAATTTCTTTGGAGTTGGAGACAAAGACATTTTCCAAGTCATGGATTGCTGTATGGTCTCCAGATCAAAATGGTGAATTCAAGACTCAAGCATCGTGACAAGACTCGTGACTTCCGTAATAATATTCAATTCCACAATCGTATGGAGAATTTTCCAGAACTATTTCTATTACTTCTGCTCCTTAAAATGTAGTTTGGCTAGTTTCTTTTAAAACCAACGTTGGAATAGCTTCGACTACATTCTGGCCACAAATTTTTGACTTCTTCAATGTATAAACATGTTTTGAAGAACAACCACAATTTTTATAATTTTTTAAATTATTCCACTGTAGATATAATTTCCATTTGCGACCATTCTTTACAATGGGTTGAGAATAACTGTCTAATTATAAAAAATGGTGTTCATTACTTCACTAATGAAGTAATAGACAAATTTCCTACTGGGATTTTAGATGAAATGCCGACGCACACCATGTTACTTGCTTTTCATCAAAACAGGTATTTTTTAAGTATGCATCAAGCGCGAATTTTGATAATTGAACAAAATAACTAAAGTTTTCTTCCATGAAAATGGCATCAATGTAATCATACATTACATACCAATGCAAGGAGTAATAATTATAGATCGGATCATTGAATTGCACTTGGTAGAAAATAACTGATATTAAGTGATGTGGAAGACAATTAAACGTTTAGGTTTCGACAGAGTTAAACAAAGTTGAATATTTATATTTATAAATTAGCATTGATTATTTGATTGACTAATATTAATCATTACTTCTTCTGAAATCATTCTTGTGTGCCATTTTAATCTACATAACATACACTGGCTTAGGCTTAACTGACACGTTAAATTATTTTACGAATCATTTAACTCACAGTAATTAGTGGGGTGCCCCACTAAGTTTCCTGATATGACAGCCTATAATGCTTATCTTTAAATCTGTTTCTATCAAGTCATCCTGGAAAGAAGTCAATTAGTGTGTACTCAGTCTCATATGTACGTATTTCAAATTGTTGCCTTGTATCGGTTGAATTTTCCATCTCCTCCCTAAAATTGTCGAATACATCTGCCACCAATGGATGGATATATAGATATATAGTATATAACAATGCTAATTTCATAACGATATATGGTGCTTGCGTAAAATTGAAAAACAAGATTTTGAGGAAAATGGATTATGAACAATTCCTGAAATCACAATTAATAGTTGGAATTACGATTTTGAAGCTGCGCATCTCCACAATATAATTGAATGTTTGGGGGAAATTAATTTTATTTAACCACAATAATGTGCTTTCAAATGTTACACGATACTTGTGTAATTTATGTACTCGAAGAGTAAGCGAAAATGTATGTGAATAGAGACTAATTACAAGGCAATTAATAATTGAAAATTCAATTCCCCTAAAATTGAGGCTACTTGTGCCTATCGCAACATGCTTGATATAATTTTCGCGTAGTTTATGTAATAAGGTTGCTACTTAGAAATTTTCAACTGAATGAACGCAGCGCGTGTGTTGAGGTCAAAGTAGGTAAACCAAATATTTGTCAATTTAAAGATCCTTAAGGAATTCTATGGCTTTAATTGTGAAAAATTTGAAACTGAAAAATTTTTTGTCTTTGGTTACTTCGGCTTCGACGTAGAGATAGCACGTTCGCTGTATTCATTCTATTTCAGGAGTTAATTGTGTGGCTTGGAATTTTTGGAAAGTTTATGGCATGTCTTCGTAACCTTTCGTTTTCTATTGTGCCTTGTTTTCTAAGCCTTGAAATTAGTGATGTATAAAACATGCTATGTATATGTATTTAAAAATAGTATTTTATTAGTTTCCGAACTATTATTGGTATGAAAAGGAGTTTTTTTTCAGTCCTTTGGGGTAGTCAAACCGAAGAACATTTGATGCATCTAAATATAATTTTTTTTTAAATATATTAACGATGCAAAAATAATGAAAAATAAGTATGAAATATTTTATTATATATTGTGTGCGTCCTTTTCTCATCGAATTTTATTTTCCAATACAAACTCACCGATTTTTAATTTATGCTGAAACTCTCATATTTTGGAAATACAGTCTAATGGAATTTATGATAAGTTAATAATTTAATTATTTAATTTTATTTAATTCCTCTTAACAGACATGTTTTTTTTTACCAATTACTTACTCGTTTACGTTAATTTTTTCAAGTTGGAAACGAAGGAAATTGGTAATGTACACTTGCCAATTCAATGGAAAACATTCCCGGGCAAAGTAATTCTAATCACGAATACGCAGCAAAGTTTTTTCAACCTAGAAACATTCATTTGTATGTTGAAACTACGAGTACCAACCATTCAAGCAGCAAACAGAAAATTAAGAAAGCCAATCCCAAGAGAATTTGTTCTTATTTCCTGAAAAAACTTCTGAACCAGCTTATTTTCAAGGAGATTACTAACACAAAGCCACCTTCAGAGGAAATTAACTTATTCAAGTTATTCTGAACACCTTTTGGGCGGCGGCGACGGTGGCGGCGGTGAGTTATTTGCTCATGGAGTTGCTATTGTGTTATTTTTGACATTTTTGACATTTTACCTGGAAGATAAGGTAAGTTAGCACTTCGAGTGTTACACACATGAACGCACACATGAACGATGCCTTCTTGAGATGAATTTTGAAAGTTTTTTTTTTATTAGTTCGAATAATATCGAAAAGCTTTTTCAGTTATTTGTTATTTACTTGGAATTGAAATTCCAATTTACTGAAATGCTTACAACATTTCTTAATTAAAAGGAATATAAATAACTGAAGAGCAATTAGAAGTACAATATAGAGGGATTCTACTTGATTGATGTACATGCATAATGAGGATTAGAAACCAGCCATTAGAGCATTTTCTAAAAATGGCACAAGAAGACTGAATCTTTAATATAAGCTCGTAGTGTTTTGCCAGCCATAAATATCTAGGACTTAAAAGTAATCCCGATAATGCTTGAGTAGACCCAAGCAGGCGTAAGTAATGAAATTGGAGTAATTGTGAAGTAATAAGAAAAAATACCAAGTAAAGCGCTTGAGTCGATTAATCCTGACAGGTTAATTTATAAACTAAGATATCATTTTAATTTTTCACCTACGGTTACTGTCATGTTTAAAGACTTTGTACTTAATCGTAACCTACGTGTGAAAATTCCTGTGCATCCTCTTATTGCTAAACTATTTCTTAGTAGTGGGGTGTTGCAGGGCTCCATTTTTAGGCCGCTACTATTTTGTTTATATATGAATAACCTCCCCATGAATTTGAAAGATGTTTCTATAGGCCGATTGGTCTAATTGAGAACTGTGGCTGTCGTTTAAATGATGATTTAAGAATAATGGGAAATATTAAAGAACAAAACATTTTGTTTACGCCCACCGTAACCCATTGCTTGGTAATCTGTTGTTTAGATTTGGCTAACTCATGTTGGGATTTGATTTATCAGAAAGTTGTAATTGAAAATTTATTGCACCTTACGAGACTTCTGCTGTAATTGCTATAGTTTCTCTAACATATCTTTAATTTATAATTAGTATTCCACTATCTATGATTGATTTCTTGTTTTAAAGGTCGTTTGTAATCATTTTCATTTTAAACCCTCAACTAAACGGTTGTTAATTATAAGTTTTCAATTATATTCTTCCCAGTTCTCATCCCAGGAAATTGACGTCATCTTTGCTCATTTTGGCAAAAATATATGAAGGCAATTAATTCTGCCAATAATATTAATTAAATCATAATCTACTTACGCAAAAATAAAAATCTATTTTTACGAAGGGGTTTCCTGGGAATTTCGCTTAATTTGTGGAACAATTTCTTTCCTACTGAAAGGGAAATTCCAGGAAATGGATTCTTCTAAATGAAAGAGTCTAGACTGAAATATCCAATTATGGTTCCTTCGTTAGGTAATGAAATAACAATTTCTTAGGAGTGACCAAAAATAGAAAAGGTTTGTTACGTGAAAATTACGAAGTATTTTAGAGGTAAATGAAACAATTTCAGAGTTACACTTGTAGAAATGTAGGGCATTTTAAAACTGTGACATTAAACTTTAAAGTCGTAATGTCATAGAGAAATTTGAGAGAAAATCCATAAAGACGTGGGTGCTCTCATTATACAATAAAAAAAAATGTTATTGATTGAAGGAGTCAAGAAGCGATTCCTAAAAGTTTTAAGGGGTTTCAGTTCATATTTCCATTGAAAGAAACATTGTTCCCAATCAAAATGGCAACAAATCTTTTAGAGGGTTAGGATTACTCTAAGTACAATTTCCTCATTATTTTGGATACGTAAAAAAATAATGTATCATATTACACATACGCATAGACATGAGAGAAGCAAATACAGAGAAAATCATTTGTTGCTTACCCCTAACGAGGTAACTTGTCACTTAAAGAATTCAAGGCCTCTTTCCAGGTTAGACATTACCCAGCTACTTTACCAGAATAAAAACACACCCTCTCTTTGTAATATTACATTACACTAGACACCAGACGCTTTATCAATAGAATGCATCAATGATATGGTAATGCAAAGGGTAAGGTAAAAAAGAATGTTAATGACAGGGTAATGCAGCGGTATTGTATCAGAGGAATTTGTCTTTTTTTGTAATTTGTGTTTGTTTTTTAATTCCGAGCGAAAACTCTTGCATGCTTGTTAAAATAAAGAAATTAGAAGCTGAATTCATGGACTCCTCAGTGGCTGGCTTTCTGGATCTTGTTAACTGCAGAATCGAATCTCGCTTTTCATTACAATATTTTTGGCAAACGATTACTTAATCTTCCAGTTTAATTTTCAATACAGATATTGCAACCCTTAACTCTTAAATGTGAATGAAACATTAAAATATTTAATTTTACCTAGTTTCGACATCCATTTTTCTAAAGGATCTTACTGCAAAGAGTATCTTCTGTTTTTATTTTGGTGTCAACGCCTTCTATTGGCCTCATGTACTTTGGAATTTTTAATTTTTCGCTGGATTATTCCAGAGAAAGACAACAATGAGTACATTTTTTCCCTCAAGGTATAATTCTTTAGCAAGTATTTTAAAATCTCTTTTATATCTCCCACAACGACTGAAAACCTGAGGATACAAAGGATACATAAAAGGCTGAAGTGTAAATTTTTAATAGACCCGGCTGCAAGGTAGATGTTAAATGATATTAGGGCACGGGTTCGCCTGAGAGTTCAAGTCTGTTAAATAGGGTTGCATCAATTTGTAAGATTTCCTGATTTCTGTTTATTAGTTTAATTTGAAATTCTTTAAGATTATTCCACTACTTAAATTTTAAGGGGAAACAAATGCAAAGATTCTGAATATATGATTACCAGCTAAACATCCTCTTTCAAATGGATTCCGCTCTTTGGGACTCTATGCAGCTTCTTGTAAAAACAATTTAGTGCTATGATAATCTGTGTTCCTGAGGATTGTATTTACTTTTCATTAGAGAACTCTGTGACCCATAATCTCAGACAAATAATGACTTTTTGACTTTAAAGATAAAATCTGAATTCACCCCCAACTTCCCTCAGAAAATACTCCCTGTATCAATTTAGGCCGCAGTTGTTGTAGTAAGATATCATTTATCTTAAAATATATCGAAATCAGAATATACAGAAAATTGAAAGCTTGACAGTCTGTCCTTAAAAATTTGGTTGTTCACAAATTAGATTATTGACTGAGTTATCATGTATTGAGTTTTCAGCTGGTATTCTGGAATCATTTTTTATTTTTAAAATGTCATTGGTAGCTTTATTAAGTTGATTGTAATACGATTTGGGTTTTTTATTTTTCCTTGAAAATACTTTTTCATATTTGTTCATCCGCGACTTTATTTCAAATTAAATTGTGTTTCTTGCCCAAATATCTAAAATTTCCTGGTACAATCAATCAATTGCTCATTTCAAATTTTGTAAATTTTTCCATAAATATTGATACTTAGGTTTAGAAATCTAATTATCAGTAATGGATTGATAGAAAGTTTCTATTTGAATTCTAAAAGTCGAAAGAGGGAATTCGATTTCAACATTTTCGGAAATTACGATGAATTCGTCAATGAATTGAATTCAAATTCAAGCATTATTAGGGAAGTATGATAATTAAAAGGAACGATTGCAGAAAGAAAATAAAAAATAGCAATAATAAAAATATGCGTGCAAGTAAATATATTTAGAAAGTAAAAAAAAAATTAAATGTAAATTAAACAACAACAAATGACTTTTAATTAAACTGCAATAACTCCCGGAACTCATGCGTTAAGGTCGGTAAGGTACTCTGGTTCCAATGAGTAGAGAACTGAGTAGTTTTCGAAAAAAAATTATTAAATATGTTCTAATGTAAGGATGTCTGGGAGACATTTCAACGGTTGTCAGGACTCTGAAAATCCAACTATTCTGGGAGTAGAAATTAATAGCGTATAAGAATTCTAATAGATGTTTGTATCGCGTGAACCACGGTCGTCCATAAAGAATATTACCTGACCAAATGGCAAGCATTTAAACTTTAAATTGCAAAAATTTTTTTGTAATTTTTCTTGGTAAAAACAAGGATAATAGAAGGATGTGAATGATGGTGGTTCACGCGTAGTTTCTTCTCATCTTTTACGATATTTCGAAGGTCATTTACAAAAATATTGAATAAAAGAGGACCTGGTGTAGAGCCCTGAGGAACACCACATATAAGCGGTGGCAACTCTGATAATCTATTCTCCCGCAAAACGGTGATGGAGTGAAATGTTATATTCTTAGTGTTTTTGAATGATTTGGGATATAGTGAGCATCTGTTCAATTTACTCGGCCATAATCTTTTCATGTATTCAACAGATACCTTTTTCTCATAGATTCTCATTCCAGTAGGTGCATAGATTCCCATGGGACCGATCACTTGTCTTAATTAGTTTATTTGAAATATTATCGACTCCTAGATGTTTTCCATTTTCAAGCATCTTAAGGGAGGACGTGAATATATTATGGATGGCCTGTCTGATTTCAGGCTGTACGTCATCGACATTGAACACTTGCTTTGTTTGAAGAACTATTTAGCATGTTATTAAAGTTTGCAAACTACTCACTGAACTTTTCAAATTGGAACGTGTAACATCTAAACTGAAATTGGAACCATGGTGCCTCTTTTCGTAAATAATTACTAGTTTATTGCTGTTCCTAAAAGACGAAAGTACAAAATACTTTTAGTCAAATTGCTCCTACCAATGTATTTTTAACAGAGCCAAAAAATAAAAGGGATAAGTTTATCCACAAAAAAATATATGATTGTAATAAATATGAGCTGCGACAATGAATTCACATTTGTCTTCGTGACTAACTTCAGTACACCCAATACAAATATTTCTTCAAAAAAAATCAATAATGGCTGAAAGGAAATTTCCTGAGAAGTTTATACTTTCCATTACCTAGTAACCTCCTATGCTCACAGGAAGATAAATATGATCCTTCCAACCAATTATACAAAATCACTTTTCCTCTAGAAAAGTTTCATTCCTTCTCTAACAATTCATGAATGTCTTTTACATTGAAATGTTCTCGAATATGAGCACTACTTTTCTTTCTTTCTGATGGAACAATTTCCTTTTAAAAGGAGCAGAAAATAATTTCGTTATTTCAACTTTCTTAAAATACTTTGCTGATGACATTCCACTATACCTTCATTTTCTTAAAATTTATTTTAGAAATTCCTAAGGCCACATATAAGAATATTTTTTTTGTATATACATAATTAAATCGGATACGACAAGATTTTCGTGTGTTTTAGATACGTCGACTTACTTGCAAAGTAAATTTGGATAGTCGATTCTTAAAATATTTTCTGTTCGTAATAAAAATTAAATCAAATTGTGTTAATCACTTCAGCCATTAGAAGGCTTAGTAGGGGATAATCGAAATTATTCCATGCAATTTAGGTAATTAAGAAGAAAAGCTACACTTAAATTCATCTAAAAGAGATTTTTTAGGGAAGAGGAGATTTTTTTAGGGAAGAGGAGATTGCGAAATTTTAACCTGACAAATGTTGTAAATACCTCACAATTTCGACATGAAATTATTACTGTGCAACATTTCAATAGCCTTGCAAGTATAATTTTCGTCAGTAGAATTACCTTAACCTCTGGTATCCAGGTAAATCTTATGGGCTTTGCAGGAATCGAATTGACGCCTACAGAGGAGAAAATCTACAAACGTGCGCCTCAACAAGCTCGGGCACGTGCGCTAAAGATAAAAAAAAAACAAAATAAAGTTTAAATTGTAAAAATCCAAGATAACAAATATTTTTATATTTTTATTATATTAAAATTTGAAAAAGTTTATTCATAGTCAGACAAAGAAATATTTCTTTTAATTTTTGACCCCTCCTTTATATGCTGGAAAGAGAATTAATGCCCTACGATATAAGCAATATTTCAGAGGTGAATTATTTATTTCTAGTGCCCTTTTCCAATTCTCATTTCACTTCCACATGAAAATGATTCTTTGAACCTTGAGTTATCATTTTCAATTGGTTCGCTATCATGGCTAGAAATAAAAGTCATAGAAAAAAAACGAAAAACTACTAATAGTCCTAAATGCCATGCTACAAATAAAAAGCATCGTTTTATGAGTTAGAACTGAAAACGAGAATGATGGAAAGGTATTTAAAACCAAATTCTTTTCATGTATTTAATCAATATCTTGTCCGAGGAAAGCCAACTCATCTCTCTCTCTTGTGTTTGATGCTAAAAAAGAAAAACTATTCGTTTTTCACCCAAATAACCTATTCAGCTTTCCTTAATGTTAGTTATCAAGATATGTGTTTTTGCTACGCATAAAACATTCTATGGCAAAAAGTAGCCCTCATAAAACAATTTGTCAGGAACTGTCTAAAGCAGAAAACGCTTTTAACTCTCTTAAAAAATGAAAAGCCTTGGAATTCGTTTCTATTTATTATATCTACGTACGTAGGCTTTTGTGGACTTCTAAATATGTACATAAATATAAAAGCAGTGATACATATAAAACTCTTACAGCGTACAGTTTAGTAAATTGTAGGAATGATAGTAAATTTCTTTGAGAGCATTTCTACTCTTAAATTCAAGGGTAAACCAAAGGCCATGAAATGTGGGTATTTAGTTTTGCCTATTTCTAAAGTGAAACACCATATCCACATCAAATAATCACTGTAATTATGCTTGTGACAAGGGTCCTGTTTATTTTTGCCTTTTCAATGTACTGAAGAGGAAAGGGATTTTTATGAATATGGGAAAATCTTTGCTTTTTCACGTTGTAAATGTTGTTATTATAGGAATTTGGTCTTCTAGGGATAATACATAATAATGATCTGAAGAAAATTAGTTTAAGCAGATAATAAAAAGAGGAGTATATGTGTTATTTCCGCATAGAAGCACATGAGATTCATGAGACTTAAATTATTGTTATGTTGATCCTAGTAACTTTGGACTCTTGTTAATTTAAAACTAACACTTCTCTTGTCAGGAGCTAATAAGTTGTCAAGTGTCAAGCAGTTGAGATATATGCCTGAAGTAATCTGAAGATATAATCTGAAAATATCTTGTTGTATGTAGAACACATTCAAATTGGTTGAAAGGTTTGGTAGTGTTGATACTGGCCCCAATGGTATTTCCATTCTGGATTTCTTCTTTTGCTAAACTTTTATGCAAATTGTTTCACGTGTTTCATGCAAAAGGAATTTTTTCATCAGTATTCCTACAAATTAAAGGCTAGCGCTTCCTATACAGATCGATTGCCATTACTCCAACTTTGTCTGAGTTGAATCAAAAAGTGAAGGTTTTGTCTCTAATCGTTCATTTGGCACCATATTAAGCAGCATTTACTCAGATCTCTATCAGATTAATACTGTGGTTCCGCAAGGTTCGGTCCTGTCTCCGATTCTCTTTCTGTTTTTCATCAATAATCTCGAGTTTCGATACCCTAGACCAGGGGTCAGCAAACTATGGCCCGTCAGATAGGTTTCAATTCGGCCCGCCGGGTAATATTGTTAGACTTTTATTGTTTTACCTGGCAACGAGATTGATTGTATTTTTTTAGTAAAGTATTTGATGATAATCATATTTGGCTTGTTGCCACACTCATCCGTATATTGTTTTGTGCGTCTATATCAAATGAAATAAAAAATATCTTTGGCGTGCCTCAGGGTAGCCATTTCCCCCCTCTTTTATTTATAATGTACATTATTGATGTATTTAAATTCATAATTTAATATCTAAAATTGTGGCTAACTTGCAGCATTTGTCAGGCTAGAATTTTCCAATCTCCTCTTCCCTAAAAATTTCCCTCTACCTTAAAAAAATGAAACCCGAACTGTTTTTATTCTCAACTGGCTTCAAGGCGTTACCGATACTACTATTTTACTACCTTTTTTCTATATATCGATTCAATCTGCCTACACAAAAGTGCATTATTATTAAATTATTTTTTTTATTTTAGCATTACAGGTCTACATTTGCTTGGGTCATGCAAATAGAAAATTAAGATGAATTTTTTTTAGTTTGCTACCACTTGACGAAGCTCATCTAAACATTTATCAAGATTATGTTATTTCTAAAGATAGATAGCATTTCAAAGGAACTTCGTTGTATTACAATTAAGGGGGCAAAGTAAACAACAAGCAAGTGGATTAAACATTCGTTTGAAATAAACAAAAAAATAATTATATTGAATGGCATTTTACACATGGATGTATAAATAATGCTGTTTTTGCTTGTGTTTCCTTGTTTCTTTTTGTATGATTTCATCAGAGCTTTGGACAACTATATGGTACATGTTATTTGTCCAGCTATGAAGTTTGGGTTAGGAGGGTAAAGTGATTCTGTGTTGACAACTTTATCTTTAGTTTTCATTTCTGAGAGCTAAGCAAACTTATTGTTATACGGGAAGTACCCTTTTATTCCCATCAAGAACCGTCCAGAGGATTTTATATGTTTGTGAAATTACATTTTGCAGAATTCCGTTTGAAGATTTCCACAGCAAAAGTTATAGTGGCAGTGAATAAAGGATGAGAATTCATCTTCTATCATTGACATGTTTTTTCAACCTGGCGCACGTCTTTAATTCATTTTTTCTCTGATATATTAATCGCATCTTTTCTATTTAAATGATATTTTAGATTCGCTATGCTATTATCTTTAGGATTATCTACTTGCCTCTGCAGAAGGCTATCTACAACTAAATTGGCAATTTGTACATTAAAATCGTTCTAAAAAGCTAAAACCCCTGGTAGAAAATTTCTCATAAAATGTTAATGGATTTGTTTACAATATTTTCCTGAATTTTAAACCAACTCGACCCGGTTTTTGTCGTTGATGTTCGCAGCACAGGATTTGTGGTTAGTTTGCAGGAAAAGTAACCAAATGTAACGAGAAGTGAAGGCTATGCAAATTTTTTTTTTCTTAGATATATATGAGCATACGTGACTGAGTAGTGTTAATATAAAAAGTTAAACCAAAATTAGGGCACATTCCAGAAGGGGGGTCCATAAACAAAAAACAAGCTTTGAGAAAAATGCCTTTTTAAAATTTGCATTTTATTCGACATACTTTTTGAACACGAGTTTTCAAGATATTAGCATAAAATTTTATATATACACCACATAAAGTACTGAGAATCTGCAGAGAATCCAATAAATCCTTTTTTTGGGAAAAAGAAATCAGTCGTGTGAGCCTTTTTCTGAAATTCACCTAAATTATGAAAACTTTGTGTCTTTTTCCAGATATATCTTGAGGGCTTGTGCTGGAAAAAAATTCGCCAATTTCATATTTTATGGTCTTTTTGGAGGCATTTTATATTATTTAATGTAAACTTTAGTTGTAGCATAAAATTTTCGATAAAAAAGTTTTCAATGTATCTCGATTTTGAATTCTAAATTTATTTCATTGTTCACTTCCAATATCCTAAAAAGTCTAAAATTTTCTATGGAAAATATATTTTAAGTTAATATTAAAGAAAGGGCAGTGGTATACGTTAATTTTCTCCAGGCATTTATGTAGCTCAAATGTTATTCTGAATTATAATCTAACATGAGGATATTATGCAGATGAAAAAATAAAGTAAAATTGTACGAGAACTGAAAAAAAACAATTTCTGGGAAAATATGCTGAGAAAACAGGAGCTTTGAGTCTGTTATAACGATTTTCATATCTAGATGTATGTTGTTTCAGCCTTTAATCGTTTTGTATTTTTCTCTTAACAGAAATGGTATAGCTTCAGATTTACAGAGATATTTTTTTCTGTTTTGAACCCACGCACAATGGTTGAGGAAATATTAGCGATTTGGTTAAGTAATTGAAATTTCTTTTTTAGCTTTCATCATACACGAGTGATCTATTAATAAAAATTTCTTTTAAACTTGTTTTCCAATTCCGGCTTCAATGATGTAGAAGTCGATTTCCTTTTATTCCTTCTGTAACATTTAATTTAAATTCTCAGAAGAGCACAGACGCAATTTTTTTTGCATCCTACGCTTAATATGTATGCCTGAATTTGGTCAATAAGAAATTGATTACATTCTGTGTGGAATAAAGGGAAATTTCTTGTATGTACAAGGAAAATACATTATATCCTTAGAATATTTCATTTATCAACTAATTGGCACCGAACTGTAGGTTTCTTTCAAATAAATACATATTGGCTTCATTGATAAATGCAGGTGAACAAATTCTTCTATTTTTTGACAAACATTACACCCAAATCTACTGATTAACGTGGGTTTCGAACTACATACTTAATTGTAATAGAGTTCTTCTAAAGAAAACCGATGATATATGCACCTTATTGAAAGCGATAATTTCACAATAATGGTTTTATTTGCTTTTCGAAAATTTGTGATAAAATTAATCACAATATGCTTCTCATTATTTCTTTTCCAACCTGTAAATTTTTATGACTATATCTGAATAACCAACAGCAAAAATTATTTTGTGGTAACAAAGTGTTTCCTTTCGGTTATTAATGGCGTGCCTCAGGGATCGATATTGGGTCCCTTATTATTTGTTACAAGTAATTTAAGATTGCATGCATATCAACTGATCTGATTATATTAATAATATCATTGAAAGAGTTTACGGCAGACTTCGCCAACTATCAATATTATCTACTTATAAACCTCAAACCAAATGAATAATATTTTTCAAATCACTATGCCTTTGTGGTTTTATGAAGATGACATTTTTGCCTGAATTGAAGGTGTGCTAAACAATAA
>QYTT01093585.1:22093-39478 GCA_006980735.1 Dasypogon diadema | reverse complement strand
GCCTCAGGGATCGATATTGGGTCCCTTATTATTTCTTAATAGTAATTTACGATTGCATGCATATCACAGGCGAATAATGTTCAGCTATACTTTTTTTGTCCTCTGTATCACGTTAATGACGTCGTTGCCCTTGTAAATGTGGATTTAGCATATATACATATTTTTTAATAATATCATTGAAAGAGTTTACGGCAGACTTCGCCAACTATCAATATTATCTACTTATAAACCTCAAACCAAATGAATAATATTTTTCAAATCACTATGCCTTTGTGGTTTTATGAAGATGACATTTTTGCCTGAATTGAAGGTGTGCTAAACAATAAGATATCCGAGTTGTGCAAATTTGTTTTCAATTTCCAGTGATTGCAGTATCACCATAGTCATATTGGAAGAGATTTCTGATGATATGCATTTTTGGACTGGATTAATACTGCATACATTATGGTGTGGATGGAAGAAAGAACAAGGTAATTAGCATAAATAATATGTAGCCAGACTTTCCATTCCTGACTAACTTTTAGATAGATGTTGATGGCATTTTTAAAGTGAACCAAGCTGCCGCCTATATATCTCTACTTGTCTATATGTCGTATGAGAGCGTTGTGATTGTCTCGACCTCTAATACGTCTTTAAAAAGCCACTTCTATACTTCTAAAATGGCATTTTTTGTTCAATACGTGTGCCGAGAGAAACAAAGAAAAAGTATCTTTGGTCCCAGACATAAATATTTCTTATCAAAACAAAGTTATTATCATAAAAAAAACTAAATAAATATTTTTGGCTTCCGGTAATATTTACTGATGCTAGTCATTCGTGAGAAAACTGAAAAGGGAAGGTAAAAGGATGAGATAGGCATTTATGGTTCGTATAACCCGATTGGACTTACCAAGTTAATGTTTTTCAGTCGTGCGTTAAAATCAAGAAAGGGGCATCAGCAATTTTAATATATTTGGGTATCTAGTGATTGAAATAAATCTACTGACAAGGGTTTTGAAAAGTCATTGAGATATTGCATAGAAATTTCATGACTTCGAATTTATATAATACATTTATAATTTTTAATCTATTCAGATATCCGTTTGCAACATTTTTCAGGCTAACAATAATTCACAATTTTCTTTTTCCCCCAAAATTCATTCGAACTAAGCAGTGCAGTATTTATTACAGAGTAACACCTTGAGGTCAAGCAATATCATAAATAAAAGAGCCGACTAGTTTTATATCTTAGATTAAGAAACAAAAAAGGACTTGACAAGAATCTGAAAAATATCCAGTTTTTCCTTCTAGTGTTAGAGAAATATTTTCGTTAGGATTTATTGTGGTTTTCAAATGAGTTTGACTTAGATAAATTATGCGACTTTGGGGAAAAGACTTGCCGTAAAGCACCATTATATTTTACTGAAATAAAAGATTATTAATAACAGCAATTTAGAGTCTTGAAAGATATAACAATAAAGAAAATAATTTGAAACAATGCCTCAAAAGCTTTTAAACTCTTTCAAAGAAGTTTTATTATTCCGTTCATGGATTTTTCTGAGAAGAAAGTATATTTAAATAAAATTTATGGTGGAAACTTCTATAAATTCTTTTCGGCATTTTATCATGGAGTAAAACCGTTGATCAATATGCTGTCATTCACTTGGTTTCTTAAATAAAATACTACATATTGCAGCATGAAAAATTCAAAACACATTAATGAAAAAGAAGGGCCAAAGATTGACCCTTGCGGGACACTGGGTATGGGATCGAGAACCATTGCTCAAGGTGGCCCGTTGCGCTCTTTTAAAGAGGAAGCTTTTAATAAGACGAGAAGCAGAGCGGGAGATAACTAGATTGTGTCACAAGTTTGATCAAGAGCTTGTCGTGGCAAGTACATACATACATATATATATAGTAACAAAAACGTAAACAGGAATTCAATCTAGGTTGTTTTTATTATACAAAAGATAACTGATCATCATCACACCATAAATACAAGTATCTTAATTTAATTTTCTGTTCAGAATAAGCCTGGATTAAAGAAAAGTTAAAGCATTTGAAGAACAATATAATTGAAAATACTCTGCTCGTAAAACACTAACATAAGAAACTTACCGAAATCCTTATAGACAACAGCTTCAAGTTACTTGCCTATAAAGAAAAAGAAAATATTTAGAAAAGATAAAATCTGCATTTGCGAAAGTGAGAAAATGTTCTGCTATTTTTGATAAGAAAGGATAAAGAGCACACTTACAAAACCACATTTAAGCTATTCCATGGTGTCAATGTATTTTGCTGAAGGCAATGTCTCCTTGTCAGCAATTTCTTTTCGTTGAAAATATATGTGATTTTTGCTCTGTTAGTTCTGGCACACAAGTAAATGTAAAAGTATTCCATTTATATGTAAATGAACGAATGAAAGTCCAAGTGCACATCTAAAGAATTTCATGCCATTTTTATTATTGCCTTCGACTTTGGAGTAAAATTGAAAATATTTATAAATCTAAATATTAGAGCAGAGTAGAATGAGAAAAAATCTTATTCGTGTCAAGAAGGAATTATTAGGATGAAATTTGAAGAGGGCTTCAGTATAATGCCATTGGATTAAGGAGTTTCTCAAGATTAACTGGCACTTACGTGAAAATATTTGGAAATTCAGTCATTCAGAAAAATCTATATAAAGACGATTTACAGAGATGCGGGTCCGAAAGTTAAGGTATACATATTTACGGTGGAATTTTAAAATATGAGTACATGAAAATGTATTGTGTTTCTTATTTGCGTTTATTTTCTCTTATGATATTGAAGGTATAGAATTTATTACAATTCACGAAGATTGACTTAAATACAGTGTGTTTGCCAATCGTTTCGAATTAACATATGTACTGATTTTTATAAACGTTTTAAGATAGGAATAAATGGTCTGACGAAGAGCCGTTTCTAAAGTCCAAAGACAGTTCATGGTGTGTATTTGTGAGGGTTTGGATAAGACGCTTTCTCTTGAAACATGCCTACTCATTGATGAACACAGTAATGAATAATACGAGTATGATTTGCGCTACATTTAACTATCCTCACGGCATTTTATTTAAATAGAACATTTGGTCTGTATAGTCATTTTATTTGATCTTCAGGAAGGTCCGACTTAATGAAGATATTTGTCGAGATCGATGAAGGAAGATACGCAGAGGGAAGATACACAGAGGAAATAAAATCGCAGAAGCTGTTATTATAAAGCAATAACAAAGCAGCACAGTAGGAAATCAAGTAAAGTATTGCACTTAGAAATACTTACCAAACTGATGATACTACACATTACATTCCCTCAAAAGTAATGAAGAGGAAAGTAAAAAGTAAAAAAAAAAATAAAAAAAAATTGTTCGGAATTAAATCGTAGGAAGTTATAGGCAAGATAATTGAAATTAAAGGCAACTTAACAAAAAACACGGGAAATATTTGCCTTAAATGGCTACTTTTAAATTCGCATTATAACAACACATAACTATTAAAGAATCTCATGTATATTCTATTGGAAATATAAATACATTGATTTTATTTACGTTACATCTGTGACATTTTCGTAAACAAAAGCAAGAAAACATTCAAAAGATCAGTTAAAAACTTACAAATTAAAAACAATACCGATGAGATAATAACGTGCCACATTTTTAACAAAAAGAAAAAAGAAAAATTCAACCTACAGAAAGATAATAAATTTCCAATTTTACGCTCGACGTGTCAACTTTATTTATCCTTCCCCAGCCCCCTAAATACAGAAAAAAATCACTTACACTTACTTGATACCATCTGCCATTTCTCAGAATAAATCAACGATTTTTTTTCCAGATGCACAAAGCTTTTATTTCCATATTATATTCGAACGCAGGACGATAAGAGAAAGTTAAACATTTTTGAAAAGAATTTTAATATATCCCCTGTAGGGGGGAGGGGTGAGTTTCACTTTGTATCTGTTTGTAAACAAAACAAGAAGGGATTGGTTTGAGATATGAAAATTTAGTTGCTGAATTATTTACAACAAACATCGTTATACTGCAAAGATGACTCTTCAAGTCTCTGGATTTAGTATATTAGTTCGGTGACCTATATTCGGAGATTTATAATATGAATTCAAGTAGTGGTTGGTCCATATTCGTGTTGATCTCAAACAAAAAGATTCAGTCAGGATCTGAGCCTCACTGGCCTATGACCTTCCATTTTAAGTTATTCCGTATTCTGTAATATATACAGGGTGATTCAGATCAAGGCACTGCGGGGTTTACTACGTGATTACTTGAGGTGAGTTAACAGAAAAATTGTTCCATATATCCCCCTTTAAAACAACCCCTCAAAGATTTTTCAACTTTGAATGTTCCCTGATGGAAAAGATTACTCAGAATTTTTGAATCACCCTATAGATACTGATTTTTTGTGGTTAAAAGCTATCATAAGTATTTTTCTTTTGATACCTCACTTGTTGTTATCCATGAACTATTTTTGGAGATATTAACAAAAAGAATCGAAAATTTTCTATTTTGTGCCCAGAATTTTGAAAAATAAATTCGATGTCGCTTTTCTTCTCCAAAAATCCGTAACCAGCCTACAACCAATTAACATTGAGTGAAAAAATTTAACCCTTAATCTCAGTGTCAGGACTTCTAGAAGAATGATTCTTGAACCCGAGAAACTTTTTAATATTATATTGCACTTAAAATAATTTCAAACAATGTGCAAATGTACGTGACATTTATGTTGCTACAAATGTAAATATACCATATATAACTTTATCACGGTTTTGCGATTATGTGAAATCCACAAATTGAGCTGGTGAGCTGGAGGGATTTCCTTCGATAGGAAAATAAACATTAAATCCAAAAACAATTGTATTTCAACATGCAAAAATTTACATATCGAATCCTGCTCTCTGCAATGATGGATGATTACTATAGGCAAAAGATATTTCCGCTTGAGCAGAGATACCTATAAAAAATTCAGTTATTTTTGTAAAGTGGCGAAAATTTACCTATCGCACTCAAAAGGAAATGGATGTGGGTTTTGAAAAAGGTTTAAGCCCGCAAGCAGAAGGATTTTTCTGTCACTTTTCCATAATCAAGCTTTTTACTAGATATCGCCTGTTGTTGGAATTTGTCACGTTTTTTTTCGTTAGCTAGCAGAGTTTTAAATGCAATTTTCATGAGAATTGACAACAGTGCAGGAATTACATTTCAAACTTCTATTATAATTTTTTTTGGCTACGTACTTTTTTTGCAGATAGTGGAAGAAATTTTATCTATTCCGCATAACTTATATTTTACAATTTTTGTAATAAAAATATTGACAAAGAGTCAATTAATATGAAACTATTGACGTTCAATAAGGGCGTCTGTGGTTCATTTGAATCATTTGAATCCCACCTTGGTCCATTGAGGTGCTAGATCCAGTACTAGGACATCTTCTCTTCAAAATGTTTTGTAGAGATCGGCGATCACTGAAGCTCAATATTCTAGATGTTATAGGATTTTGGTCATTTACATTTCAAATGCAACTATTTCAAGAACAGCTAAAACCTGATAAAAATCAAGACCAACCAAATTAATAACAACGCAAACTAAATCAAAATCAAGCAACCATTTCAATATGCAAAACTGGTTGTTATTGAAGCTTATTTGGTTGTATTTGAATTTGAAAAAGTTGTCATTTATTTGAAATAGTTGAAGCTGATTTTGATTCGGTTGGTCTTGTTTTTTAAATAGGTGTACTTGATTTTGGTTTGATTGACGTTGAAATTGATGTGGTTGGTTTTGATTTGGTTCTAGCTGTTCTTGAAATGGTTGAATTTGAAGTGTAAATTCAACATGTGTGGAAGGCTATTGTTAAATAGAATGGTTTTCAGCGCAGAGATAGGGCTGGGAGAGATATAGGTGGTACTACAATAATGACAAGATTGAACTGGTTTAAAATTCTAAATACCTGGGTATGATATTACTTCCCAAATTTTCGATCAATAAGTATTAGCTTGATAAGTTTCGAGCAGCTAAAACTGGAGTAATTTTCTATGCCTGAAAAGTATATAGGTATATTCTTGGAGTTATGATTTTTATTTTATTTCTTATTCTGTTTCCCTAAGATAAAATTGTAGGTTTAGGCTTCTGGATAACTGTTATACCTTGAATGCATTATTATTATTATTGTTACATTACTTAAGACGTGCCAGTGCAAGGGTTGGAGTTTGGGGAACCAACAAATATTACTTTTTATTATGTTTAAGAAAAGGGAATCATTTAGGTTGTTGTTTCTTCAATTGTTTACGAGTTTTTACTGTCATAAAGGCACTCAACTGATAAAGAATGTAGTGACAAAATAACAAAATATATCAAGTTGTTTACAGTAGGGTGTGCTACAAGCAACTTTCTGTTGAAATTCAATGCATTTAAAAAATATTAATTCAAACATATTTAAAAGCACATTTCACAGGAAAATACCAAATCTATTGAAATAGTCACGTTTCTAATTAATTGACAACCTGCACTATACACCAAGATATCTAAGGTCCTTACAAACGATAGAACCATCCCCACAAATTTCACTATTTAACAGACAAGAGAACTGATGCATTCTTTAAGTCTTCAGGAGTGATTAGGCAATCCAATTGTACAAAACTACAATGACTACTGTCACAACGTAATAAAACCAAATAAACACAGCCAAAGGACTCTCAGCAAGTCTCTTCCATTTCTTAAATCTTACCTGTTCCTCTCACTATTCCAGAATGCAAGTTCACTTAACCATATGTGAAGTGACTGCGTACCAAAGGATTCACTGTTGTGATTACCCAACACTAGCACTTTTTTATGTTCTCCTTCACTTTAAATGATTATTGCTCCTTTTGACAGATCACTTTATTCACTTTTCCCCGTAAATAGTATTATATAAATTCAGCATTCACTATACAATTACTGTTTTCGTTTGTTGCAATCGTTAAAAACATATTGTCACAATCGGTGAATGGATTTAATTAACAATTTTCTGTAGGAAACAAAAAAACTAATTGAAAGAGAGGACGTCAGAACCCGTGCAACCGTTTAGGTAAACGTTTTGCATAACAATGTACAAGGGATGAAAACATGCCAGCATCAAAGGCAAACTGAGATATCGAAAATCGTAAGCAGGGTATGGCGCAAGAATCTGCCGGGATGTGGTTGCCTAAGAAACAACATTCGAAAAATTTCCCCAATCTTCGGACGATAGTAGCTTTCTTTTGGTGAGCTTTTTATTGACTACGTCACCGTATTATAAGTGTGACGTCACTAAATCTGGAGAATGGCTTCCGCGTTTGATGAATTCATGAAAACAATGTGCTTATTAAGAGAATTTTAAATAATTTTGTGGAATTGCCAATACTATACGAGCGCAACACGAGGGAGTTTTTTTTTAGCAAAATTGTGTTGTGCAGATTTGTTGTATAGCAACATTTTGTTGATAGAAGTGGTCGATATATAGGTTTATCCCAATTTTGATTTTCATACCTGGTAGTTCGTTGACTGCTGGTCTTCATAGTTAATTCTAGCCAATGGAATGACAATCTCTCCCGATATTGTTTGTATAATTTCTTCTGTACACATTCCCAACGACGAAAATTTTCCATCTTTCTCCATCGATAGCCCCAAAAAGGTATCCCACTCGCTTCATTAGCAAATAATAGGGTATCGCATAACCGCTATTAACAGAGATTATACGGTTGATACACCTTTTGTGATACCTTTATCCTCACCCCTTATCCTTTTGCATCCCATACGGAGACCCTGCTTTTCAGGCATTCTGTCCTGTTTTGTTTTATAATTATTTTTGTCTTTTTTCTCATTTCTTGCTCTTCCACTTAAGTTCCTTGGGGACCTCCAGATTTCGCTAGTAGGTGAAACGTGTGCGTGCCCTCTGAGCTTCTAAAGAATTGCGACAGTTGACCCATGGCCATAACTCCATAACTCGAGGCCTAAGGGTCATTTCAGAGAAGGTTCCGAGCTCTGGGGTAAACTAGACTGGAGATAGCTGGAGTTCCTGTTTGAAATTCCAGAAGCTTCGCACTCAGCCAGGCTACCTAACTGGTAGGAAGATCTCAGTTTGTTTCGTTTTCTGTGGAATATTTCCTAAGCGAAAGGCCAAGGATTCCTCGCCCAATTTTCCCGCCTAATCTTTCTGTTCCTCGGATAGATCACTGTAGGGCTGGCACGGTGGTTCCCACAGAGTTAGGCAGTGAATCCTCATCCTTGGGCAGGATCCTATCACTTCTTTTTCAAGGCAAAGGTCATGCCGTGAGTCGAGACCAATATTGGGACACCCTGGTGCTAGGATCAGACACTTACGCGAACTTTTGCAACGCTTTCTGCCGTACAAGCGTGACAGCGGCGTTGCACTGTTATGGTCGCCTTCACTAATCCCTGTGTGAAGAAAATAATTTATTCCATACAAGCGAGAAAAAGTTATATAAGTAGAACCAATCTGCTGCGGCTCTTTGAGTGATTTGATGAAGGACCCGCTCCAAAAAATGTCTTTACGAAAACCTTAGCATAAGTGAATCACTTTTTCCATAGGATATATTATAGTATGTAATGGTGCCTTAAAAAAGTTAGTTATTTTGGGGCAAAAAAATAATAATCAGAAACTCAACTAACATGGGAAAAGTACGCTAGGAAGATAATTCTTTCATCTAAAAAAAATTTTAGTTAATATTTCCTATTGGAAATAATTTCACTTTTCAATGTAATTACCGGTGTTTTTGTTAATTTTCTATTTCTTCCACAATTCACTTTAATAAAAATAATCATCAAGTTAATCGTTAAAATATCACTGGAATGTCTTATAATATCCTTTGACTAGCAAACAGTACAGACACTTGTTACCACAACTGCACTAGATATCTTGTTGATTCGTCGTAACTTGGGTAACAGATACAATATGGAATAATTCCAGTAACTAGATTATAAGAAAAGATTGTACCAAAGTTTCCTAGTGAAATCTCTATAGAAAAAATATGAAGCAGAATGAATTCAATCAGAAAGATAAGTTGAAGAATGGTCAGTATGCGAAGCACGAAGGGGATTTATGACTTCTTAAGAGGCGAACATAGATAGAACTACAAGAGGCAGACTTCTTCAATATTCTACTGTCCATATTTAAATTAAGCGAAGAGCTTTTTCCG
Source organism: Dasypogon diadema (assembly GCA_006980735.1). Taxonomy (NCBI): domain Eukaryota; kingdom Metazoa; phylum Arthropoda; class Insecta; order Diptera; family Asilidae; genus Dasypogon; species Dasypogon diadema. The sequence goes on along the minus strand of QYTT01093585.1, from coordinate 30,303 downwards.
GGATAGTAATGGGTACTCTTAGAACACAGCTACGAAATGAAATGTCACCATGAGAAGTAGGTAGGAAGAGCAACACAATATCTGGGTAGAGTCGACTATCTATCTCTATACTTTAATCTTGGATTGAAGAAATCCAAAAGGATTAATAGTTAAGGTAACATATTGAATTTCTGAATGTTTTGTTTCCTGTTGCTTTCATAGGAGTCAAATTCGAGGTTACAACTTCTTCCTCCGCTATCCTTTTAAGGTGGATATACCTATTTTTTTAACAATACTACTAAGTTAGGAAGCTATGAAGAGATTTCGAACTCTTGACTTGGAAAACTTCCGTTTTCTGAACAGCACATTTTTCGTTCCTTTCGATCTTGGAAAGGATCTTGCACATTCAGGAAAAGACCTTCCGTGCCCTGGAGGTGAAAAATGGTAATGTTTCCGAATTTCTATAGTGAGAAGCACCTTTTCAGCCTTTCTAGTCCTGAAAGATACTTTTTCATCAGGGAGGTGAAGAATCAAATTGTAATATTTTCGAACTTCTGGCTTGGAAAATTGATTAGCATTTTTCGTCCTTGATACTCACTCATAAGAAATACGGAAGATCGGTAAAATCGTAAGAACACGTGTGGGAGACGTGAAATTCACTTTTGGACCAAAGAGGTTAACACGTGTGAGAGACGTTATTCCCAAGCAGAGTGGTTAACCGTCCCCGTCTAAAAAAAAATTAAATGAGAAAGGAAAAGCTCATCATCGATTCAATTGTTACTGGGGATGAGACTATGGTACTTTATCATGATTTCAATTCCAGAAGGGAATCGATGGAATAAAGATAAAGATTAAGCCATATATGGTCGACATAAAAATGAATTGATTAGCGTCAGAACAAAGCTTATAGCATAATTAGTTCCTGAAATATTATAAAATTATTATTTTTTAGTTTTTTTGATGAACTTAAAAACGATTGAACCGAATTTAATAAAACTTTAGTGGGATCACATAGTTGGCATCAAAACATATCGATTAAAGCCAGAATAAAGTCGATGGCATCATTCATTCATAAGATTATCGTTAGTGTAAAATCTGTCGACGTACACATACACAAATAGTATAAAACGATGCTGCTGCAGACCTTGAGGAGACATAAAATTATGTATGTATGAAATTTTTAATTTCGATTTTCGACCCAAATACCATACCTTTCCCACATATACCGGAAAGTTAAAACTGGATACGTTGCTCTTCAACCGGAGCATTTTTCTAAAAGCTTATGATTTTGCCCAGCTTGACCTTTCTCTACTTTCACTGGTTTTCATTTTTTAAATCAATTTAATATGCAATGTCAACAAATATTTACATATATCAATATATGTTTAGCTCAAAAATCCTTGTGTAAACATTCCATTTTTCAGTACACATACAAACAATTTATGAGTACACCAACCCAATAAAAACCAATAAGGTTGGGAATTGTGTTTATTCATTGTAAATATGTATGTATATGAATCCGTTTAGGTTTAATAATTGATTATGAGGATACGGGATTTGTAAACATAAATTTATGTAATCCCTATTTCAGGTCTTATGAACATTCGGATGATGTTTGCATACAAATCAGATGAGGGATTTTGTAATGAAATCCTATTTCTAAAAATCCTCTAAGCTTCTTCTTTATATAAAAACATCACTTATTACGTGAATATTATTAAATATTATTCTGGTTGGAACAGCAAATAAAAGAAATCATATTTTAATCGTAATTGAACTTTGTAGATTTGTTGTTCCACGTGATGAGTTCTTGGTTTTCATTTATGAAAGCTTATTAAGCACTCAATTAACTCGGTAATAAAAATAAATCTCCAATTAAAACTAAGAAATTTTAATTTGAAAAGCTTACGAATAATTTAGAATACAGACTTCTAGTAAGGTCTGTATTCAGTTTTGAAAAGTTTTCAAAAACATCGACTGTAACAGTTTTACCACAGAATTGTAATGAACAAAATTCCCGAGAGTGCTATTCATTCAAGAGGGTTTCAAACTTTTCTCTACAAAGTAAAAACACAAAAGTATGTAACAAGAGTGTACAAGTAAAATTTTCATTCGAATTTATGCTATTAGTACTCTCAGAGGTATTTGGGTGCAAGGGCAGTGATTCTGGAAATAGTTTCTACGATGAAATTTCTAAATTAAATAATTTATTAGGAGGTGATTTATTTAGAAAATAATAAAGCCCCTTCCCATTTTAGCAAGTGTGTCGTATTCACATGAAGTTACATCTCTTTAGAATTAAAGAATTTGGTGACTATTTTAAATTATTAGTATTTTGTATTTTGTAAATGATATTTCCCTTTCAAATGTGTTCTTGTCTTGCTTTCTTCACGATTGTTAACACGTTGTTTGTCACAATTAGCATAAAAGCTTTAATGAGAAAATTAGGGGTTAAAATCCATTTGTTTTGAGAGAGCTTTTAAATGGGTGTGACTGCGGTGACTCCGAACGCATTAGTGATATTTAGTGTGAATTTTGATAGCACAACAATTATAGGTCAAGTGAAAAATTCAATGAAACCTACAGCACAGCTGTGCAGGAGGTGTTCAGCGATTTTGTTTAGGAGGGGTCCCCGCTTTTAAGGAGACCTGAATAAAAATGAGACGAATTTCGTTCCTTAAAATGATCGTTATTAAAGTTTATTTGATTGTACTGTTCGTGTACTTCTAGTGCAGTCAGAGACTTGAAATTTAGCCTGTGAGTAGGTCTTGACTTGTAGTTAACCAGAAAAATCGAAAATTGTAAGATTTTCAGATCCCCTAATCTCTGTCTCAGCTGAAGTTGATGAAAAATTTTCTTAGAAAAAATACTACAGCTGATAACGACACCCTATCTCTAATGTAAGAAACTACTATACTCGTTCCCCACCAACTTAAAATTGTGAAATCATTTTGAAATTCAAATGTAAAAGTAATTCATTACGAGATCAAACCTAAATAAAATTAATGCAGCTGACAGAGCAACAGACGAGCTTTACTAGTAAGATATTATTTTCAATTCCAAAAGTAGCTTAAAAATTATATCCATGAGTTGTTAATCGCCTACCATTTGCTGATGTTGACCTAAATTGTAAGTATTCCAAACTAAATTCGTTAATAATAATTATTAATGCTTCGAACACGGTTGAAGATTGCTAAATGAAACATTACGTAACGTTCGGTAACGATATTATATCTATCATAAGGCAATTTCGATTTGATGTAGAAAAATATGAGTGGACAATTTAGAAATTTTTGAGAATTACCATCACATCCTTACATATCAGACTTTTGTTTATGACCTCAGTTTTCTTCTATTGTATTTTTTTCTGCTGAAATTTTCAAAGCTTTCAAGTAGAGCTAATTTCAGGCGTGTGCACAGGGATCTCTAAAATTGGGAATTACTTTTCTCCTATCTTATTATCTCTCAAACTCAGTTCCATGAAATTAGAAGTCTTTTCTTTTACGAGACAATTGGGTTATAATTTTCTGTTCAAAAAAAAAGAAAAAGAAAAAATAGCTAATCAACAACTAGAAATCAACTTTTGGCCTCTCTTGTATCTAATTAGATGATAGCAATATATTCTCGGCATGAAACCTAATTCAAGTGGCACGTGTTCAGCTCTGTTGTCAATAAGACATATTATTGTATGATACATATATATATATATATATATATATATATATATATATATCTGTGCAGCAAATATTCGTTACCCCCCAAAAATTCTTTCATAATATTATTTTAGTTGAATAGAAGATGGAATATTAAATTATACAAGCTCTTTGGGTATATAAGAAGGACAGTTATGAATAGATATACCTTGAATAAGAAAATGTGTAATTGATAAAGGTAATTTTCATGCTATTATCCCACTTGAAAGATATTATCTTAATAAAATTGAGGCAGCACGTGTTAGTTTGATGAAGGGTGCGGTATTTTCAAAAACTATTGGGAAAAATTCTCATATGTCGATAAGTAGCGTATAAGGTGAAGGGAAAGGTCATTTGATGTCTAGTTAATATTGTATAATATAAGTATATCTAGGTATAAATTTTCAGAAGATAATTTATTCTCATAGCCATGTAATATTTAGTTTCTAGGATGAAATTTCTGAAATCCAAAACTCTTTAACTGGAAAACTTAATAATTCTAAACAGATTAAAAATAAATAAATAAAGAAAAAACTTAAAATAAGATAAAACTAATAACTAAAGAAATTAAAACTGAAACAGATGATTCAATTAAGAGACAAAGCTCATTGTTGTTGTTATATAAAGCCATACACTAGGATTTGGAAGGATTAAGCAAATATCGATAGGCCATTTGTAAAATTCATCAAAATCAACTGCTAACTATGGAAAGCATGAACCAATTAACCGCATGTGGGAGCCTAATCTTAATACATTTCTATTGAAATGCGGAGATAGGTAAATGATTCTCGGTTTTCTGCTAAGAAGTGCGCCTGAATGGAATAGGCTGAATAGAAGAGGACATATTACGGAACCTTGCGGTATCCCATCAAGCAAAGGAGAAGAAATATATGTTATTGTCTTCCACACGTTGATGGCTATTCAGTAGGAAACCCCTTACTAGTTGGTATATAGTTTGGGGATGAGCCTGGAGTGTAAAATCTGTCATTGTACTTTAGAAAAATCTAATAAGAGTACCACACCAACAAACTATTCGGTTCGGGGATCTTAAGAATCATGAAAATCTTCCAACATATTTCTCAATCGACGGCGTTTCAAAGAAGATTATATGGATTTAAATTATATTGCCATGCATTGCATTGCTTCTAAGTACATTTTACATGTTGCAATAAATGAAATGGCACTTGCATCTCCCTACAGCACAATTTTCAAATGCTTTAAAACGCTTTTTTTTAGTGGCTTTGAAAACATAATCCAGTACTTTCGAAGAAGTGGGTGCTTTTGTTTTAGCTCACTTTCCTTACAATCAATTCTAGTGAAACCATCATAAATATAGAACAGAAGAGTCCTTCGAATGTTCCTCATGAATAACAAATCTTGATGTCTACAATATGAATTAAATCGATAGCTTAACGGAATGAGGTAAATAGCAAAAATCAATTCTCACAGTAGAACTGGGTGGACTTTTTGCTTTCACGCTGAAACTATGCACATTGCAAAAAAAAAGGAAAAATTTATGCTAGAACATTTACGAACATTCCTTATACCTATTAAATAACTAATACCAGTTCTCAGTAATATGAGAAGATTATGCGATTACACTTCACTTGGTCTATCTGCTATCGGATCTAAGAATTCGTTAAATGTGGTGAACAAGCAAAAAGCGGACATCCACTTGAATTGTATCTTGTAAAAAGTTACAGGGAGAAACTTTTTTTCATTGTTTTTGCGTTTTTATTTGTGTGGGGATGAAAAAATGTTGCGAAAAGTAGAATACGCCATTAGATGTTTTATGGTTTTCTTTCATGAGATGAGGACATATGACGTGGAACTAAGCTCTAGGCAAGATTTTAATTGCATTATACATTTTGCAAGCGAAATCTTTTAAAAATTTCAAATTTTAAATGTGACTGAAATGGAAAGATTTGCAGGGCAATGATATTATGCACATATTTAGCAGTTGTATAAGATTGCATAGCTGGGAGCAATACTACTTGAATTTTAAAAAAATAACTAAAATTGAGATAGGAAATATGAATGGATAAATGTAAATAGATGTTAATGATTTGTTATTTTTATATATTTGCTATAATATCTTATTTGTAGTTTACTAGAAAATACGTGAAGAATCTGCACACCATCAGCATAACAGAAAATTTTCGAGCGCGAAAGAATCAGTTGATGTAAGTTGTGAAAAGTAAAGGGAGAAGATGACTGCCCTGTGGTACACCAAATGTAACCCTCACAGCAGGTTCAGCCAGCCGGTTGACCTGATGACGTCTGGGATATGTTCCCACCCGCTTTTGCCTGCTTCATGCAGTTTATTAAGGAAGTGGTGTCCTAAGTATGTATGCCTCTTTGTCGAGCGTGATGAGCAATAACATAAGAAGTTCGTCACCTTTTTAGTTTTTTTCTGCATTCTCTTCAGTCGGCATCACTAGAGCGACCGATTTTGTATTGATGTACCTCCAAGGAGCTGTGCCTATAGTTAGAAGGGATGTCAGCATTCATAATGGTTGCTTACTTAATTTTTTAGAGGTTGCAACGAAGATACAAATTGGTTTCCTGCTCCTGCCAACGCCGAACGGCTGCGGAGGCACCCAGAGCACCACACAGGCACCGGAGCCAGAACCGGATCGAAGAGATAGATTTTCTGAATGTTAGATATCAAAATAAGTTATTTTAACATTGAGCTTCCCTTCTAGCCCAGAAGGCGCATTTTTCGGCATAGTGCCAAGAAATATTTACCCATCTCAGGCTGGGATTAGCGTTTTTTCGACTTCGTAAATAGATTTTGGTTGGTTTTATTGATCTTAAATACCTATAGAACTAGAATGACTACTATAAACAGTTTGCTCCAATTTCGTGATTAATATTCCCATTTTCATCATGTTCTACGACTAATTTCTGTTGATATTTGACCACACATTAGAAGTTTCATATATTACGCCAGAATATCTCTTTTATTCCCCCCAAAAAAAAGCACAATTCAAGAAATTAATTCTTTGGTGAAGATTGATGAAAATGTCTGAGGTAGTTAATCTAAGGGAATAAGTTGTCTTCATTTATCTCACTCAGGTAATGCGTATACCTACATCAAGGAGGCAACGATTTGTGGAAAAATTTTTCATCAAACCAAGATTCCCCCTTCCCCACTCCTTACGTTTAATTTGGATGCCATAAGCTCAAAAGTTCGTTTGGTAAACAGATAATTCCAGAAAGTGACACCGCACGTAATTAAATTCTTTACATAGACTTCTTTGTTATCAGAAGTTTTAATTTGTTTTTCTTTTCAAATTCTGGTGGTGGGTTTCAATTTATGTAACAAAAGTTGGCATAAAAAATCCTCTATATGTCGACGAAATTCTCAAATCTGAACGGATCAATAGAGCTAATTAAATGAACAACTCGAGGTAAAGTCGATATTAATAAACTTTAACATTTGAGTACTTCTACCTAATTAACGCAGATGAATATAACGTGGTGTGTTATTGAAGTCTTCTTAAACACTTGATTAAATGCTGGAAAATATGTTGAAACGCGTAATCCTAGATTTATATGGTACTTGAATTGTACAAGTTTAGATTACCAAATTGTTGGAGAACATCGAAAAACTTCTGTTGCCAGGCAGTGAACTCAACTTCAAATTTATAGAAGTCAATCCATTAAACGTGTTTGTTCGCTATTTATAAATGATTTATTTGAATTTATGAATTATTTTATTTACAATTTGTAGAGATTATTAATTTACAAATGAGGGTCTTGATTTATATGATTTTGATTTGCACGGTACTTTCGTAGAACCCAGATCGACGGTTTAGTATATTTGTTATATGATTTTTGCATTATATGAATGAATAAATACCCCGGGGGTCTCTGGAGTGTTCTACTGAAATTTGCCAAAAGAATTTTTTAAAGAAAATTGAACGCCAGTATCAATCCTGAGGTGATGAAAATTTATACTTTTATTTTTCTACCTAAACTCCATTGTTTAATAAATGACAGTAAGATAATGGATATTATCAAAGTATAACAAGACAAGTTTTACTTTTAAATGTACCCGCAACAATAGCTCTTGTTTTTAACTTAAAAACTTTTGAAAATTCGGACAATTGATAGGGCCTTCAAACTGATTGTTAATAGTTTGTCAGATTTTTTTGTGTGCACAACTAAAGAAAGATATGGCTGTTTGGCGTATTTTACTGTTGCTGTACGATAGTATTTGAATTGTCACTTTCAGTAGAGAATGGACCGAGATGGTTCAATTTTATAGTCACCCAGTTCCCCAGACCTCATCCTTACTGATGTCCATTTTATAAAACGCAATGGTTTAAAAGCAAGGAAATTTGATGCCGTACGAATTGAAGACAAGTGACATTGAAGGGCGTTTTTTTAAAGTGTGAATTACTGTTTTGTCGGTAAAGAAGGAAGGGTTTTTTGCATCATATCGTAACTGGCGATGAAAAATGAATACAATACGACAATCCCAAACGCAGAAATTCATCGTGTAAACCTGGCCAACCGTCAACATCAACAACA